>JABSTQ010009686.1:0-190975 GCA_013358835.2 Ixodes persulcatus | reverse complement strand
ATATTGCGCGCCAACCATTTGAGAACTGCAACGGCTATATCGTATATTAATGAAGCTCGACACCTGCTCCCTAAACCTCTGTAACACCAGACATGAATAGCAGTGTGTCGAAAGTCATGTCTAACTCAGACTTGAACTTATTTTAGACGTTTCACTTTTTGTCTTCAACATATCGGCCACGTGACTGGAACTCCGAGAGTAGCCCGAGCTAGATTCGACGTCCGAACAAATTTAGTGTTTATAAAAAATAAAATAAAAATCACTGAACCAATTGTGAATAACAAATGTGACTGTGCAAAATGTCGACTATAGTGCTAGATTGTGTACTAATTTTCTCGATATTATAAGCGCTCTTCTTTGGACGGATGTCGTAGTGGTCACAGCCGGCTTGAATTTGCACTTGCTGCTCTTGAAGCTGTTCCAGCTGCTGAAGGATACTCAACTCGCAGCACGCGGTTATAAAGTATTCCGAGCAAAAGTGAAAATGTTTCATGTGACACTAGTTCTCTCGGCACACAACGGCACGCAAAAGCAACGTGGCTGGCCTCCATTGCTGCCGGGAAACACATTTTTGTTTTCTCCCACGAAAACAAGGTTAGAAAAGAAGCTTTTTCCCGGCATTGTTTCTACAACCATGCGCGGAGCACAGATTGCTACCCATAACAAAGAAACTTTCAACCTTGAAGCTGTGAAAAAATAACCTCGATCACTGTGTCCGAAAAGCCGTTTTGTGGCTGCCCAGGTCGCTTGTCCGCCTGCCCACTGGTGACGTACACGGGTAGAGAAAAGTAGGGATCTTTCATTGTTGCCAGTAGAGAGTCGCCTCCCGGAACCCTTGCGGCCGGCGTAACTTCAACATTCAATAACTCCACAGAAAATTTTAATTTTTATAATATATTTTGGCTATCAGTGGAGAAAGGGCTATTGATGCGGTCTGCTAACTTTCAGCCAAATCGAAGACTATAGAAAAATCGGCGGAGTTCCCCTTTAAAGGGGCCCTGCAAGGACTTTTTTACTGGTTTTTAATTTGCACCGAACCTAAGCGCACTGAATGTAGTAACTTAATGAAACTTTTCTTTTCTCGAATTTCGCTGTATTTTAAAAGTTATAGGCAAATTAAAATTGCAAAAACAAGCAAAAAATAACCTCCTTCATGACGTCCTTGGTTGCTTGAGTGGCCGTGAACTAGAGGAGGGGTAGTGAGCTCAGCGAGCGGTCACGGCTGCCGCACTGTATGAAGCGGGCAGCCAGAGCGGCTCGCATTGCATTTGCTGCGCGATTAAACACTAATTCGGCATGACACTTCATTGGCCACAAACGACAGCAAACACGGGGTAAAGATCAGTTCAGAACGGGAGCCACTTCGCGCTGCCATATCGCCAAAAGGCCAAACCGCAAGCCAAGGCTGCTCGCCGAAGGCCTTGGGAACGTTCGGAACCGGTCGGATCCTCCAGTCCGTACGACCGCAGCACAGCCGCGTACATCCGGGACCTTTCTACGCTCGCCGCTGATCCCACTACACCTTTGTAGTATGCGCTGCCTTTTCCACCGCTTGGTGGCGGGTATATTGACGGGTCATTTCTTGTTTCCATACTTTCTAAACTGCATTTGTTTCTTTTCTGATCTAAAAGAGTGAATAAAAACTACTTTTATAAATAATTGAAACGGTTCGCGCCACTTATATTTTGTATTTCGACAAAAAAGAAGCTTTTAGCAGCTCTGACAAGTAGTAAGCCCAGGACCTAAGACGTCACATATCGCGCACTTTCGGCACCGCAGGTCGCCCCCATAGGTGGAGGAGGTTTCCGCGCCGTCCGGTTAAAATATGACTCACTGATATTTAGTTACTCCCTCCATGCCCGCTGACTTGCCCGAACCCCGAGGGACGTGAAAACCGCAGAAAAGGTAGACGCTTAAATTAGTTGTACGTGACATATGAGAGCCCAACTACCCAGAACAGAATTTGCAGCTCAAAATTCGGTTCCTTTCCGCCCGAAAACCGCCGATCGAGAACTGGCCGGTTTGAGTCGCGCTCACTCTCTTTTTTGTGGTCACAGGCCGTTTTTTGAGGTTTCGAAGTGACCACCAAATTTAATCAAAGTCGTGGGTCATTGAAGGCACACAGTTAATATTAAAAATAGAAACAAATATGAAACCCATTTTTTGTGGCTTCCAAAAAGATGCAAATACGTTGATTGAAAAAAATAAGGTAGCACAGACAACCGGAAGCATTCTGTGCGTTCACTAAAAATTCTCAACATGGCGTCGTTTCGCGTATCGTGGGACTAGCGAATGGCAGCGGACGACGGGCGTTGGACCTCTACTTCAGAACTGTCGTGCACGGTACCGGCGAATTCTGTCTTCCTTCGAAAGAGAAATTTTGGACTGACCAAAAGAACTGATATTCATCCCGTACGACAAGCCCGACCAGCAAGCCGATTGCACGAAGACGTCGCCGAGCCGTCGTCACTTCTTGTTGCTGAAGACATCGCTCGCTCAAACGTCAAGCACAAAGTGCGTACTTCGAGTTGAATACGCACGCGTACGGTTTATTTACGAGGTGCGAATGTGGCCTGCGTGGTGCTGCCCGACTTCAAGCCGGGAGTGCATGTAATCAGTGATGTAATGAAGGGAAATCGGCAGCAAACTTCCGACATACAATCTACCGGCTCCATTAGTACGCATGAATTAGTTCCTTCAGTAGCTCAGTGGAAAGACATCCGATTCACACGCAGCGGGCACGGGTTCGATTCCTGGTGTGGGTGCGCCATTTTTTCTTTTTTTTTTTTGTCAAGCATTTTGCAATGTTTACAGTTCTTTTTTTAACGATTATCACTGAAAAAAACAATTGTTGTGGATGATACTTCGCTGAACTAAATGGTATGGGATTTCATTTTTGACATCTGCGAACTCAATGTAGCCACTTTCCACAAAATGCAAAGAGCATATGAATCGGGCAGCCTCCGCTTTCCAAGCTTCGCGTAACTGTTCTACAGGAATTGCAGTCAGCCATTGACCCCGACCCGTTGATCTTTCAGATACTTGTGCACTCTGCCGCACAATGCCACTTTCAGATGCAACACATGTGAGGCAACTCTTCACGCAACATCTTGGGAGTATTCTTTTCGGAGCCGATCACGGGAATTCACCACACTTCGGCACTCGGGCACTCACTACTAATTGTCAACACTTAAATGTACAAAACAACTCATTTTGAAGTACAGAAAAGCGAGCGGAACAAACAAAACTGCAAAGCAATCGCATGGCAAATGAACGCATTTCGTCTGCTACGTGTGGAAAGAAAAAAAAACAAAACAAAAACACACGGTCGGGTGTAGCCACGTGACTTCCGCCAGTCACTCTATCCTCTCCCCTTCTCCGTGCGGTGCGAAAGTTTCGGTTTCGGTTTCGAGCAGTTGCGTTTTTTGGCTTTATTAAAAAAATATGTGACTCTGTAGCAAAATATTAATTGGGTAGTATTCCGACACCATAATAAATTGCCTGACAAAAAAGGAAAAAAAATATTTTGGGGGGTGTCAGTGTCCCTTTAAGGGGGATTCAACCGCTATTTATTTGTACCCTTTTCCTCATAGATGGCGCAGAATTTTTCCGGAACAAACGAGTTGCACGTTCGTAGCTGCGCATGCAGGTCGGGCGCTCGGGGTGGGCTCGGGCCACGGGCTGTTCGCCGTCGACCTCGAGCTAGATCTTCTTCGCTCTGCGTCCGCCGCTGGAGGAAGCGGCCAACAGGTGGCGCGAGATACGAGCCAGTACATACGTAGATTGCAGTGGCTTACAAATGTAGAATAAGTTCTGATTTCCGAATGAATTCGAAGTTCCATCCACGTTCGAAATTATCGAAAGCACAAGGTGCGGCGTTGCGGCCGTTTGGACCACCACATTTAACACGCAAACATTGTTTTGCAAAAAAAAAAAAAAAAAAAAAACAACAACAAATAGTTTAATTTAAAGCTAGAAAACAAAAAAGAAATAAAATGGCAGTTTTGCACCTCCTATGTCGTATATCGGCCTGCTCTTCGTATGAATACTGGTTTGCAAACCCGCTCCCAGGATGTGTGGAGTAAAGCCCATCTATCCTGGGAAAAGTGGCGCCAATCATTTTTGTGGAAATGCTCGAGACACGTGCCGTGCGCCACTTCTGGGAAGAACTAGAGCCACTAAATGATCTGCGCTTAGAGTATCGGCACTCTGTTCCCCAAGATTGTTGTGGGCGCCGACATTTTGGTGCTTGTGCAGAGTAGACGCAACTGCCGATCGTCATGATTCAAAAGTGCGACTTCCTCAGCATTATATTCAATGTTAGGAAGCTCATATAATGTTGCTTTGCTCTGTCGCGAACTGCTTAAAGATTTGTGGAGGACGGAAAAGCGTTTCCTGCGATTTCAGTTAATTCTTCAGATAACTGGCAACCATGATTTTAAGCCACAATATGAACAAGTGTAGTTACTCTGAAGCCTAGCTTATTTAGTGGCACTATATATAGAAGAACATGGCGTCTGAAATCTAGCTCAGTGCTGCGCTGTTCCGCCATGATCTTCCCTAGTGCCACTAAATAAGCTACGCCTCAGGGTAACGACACTTGTCCATATTCTGGCTTAAAATCATGACTGCCAGTTATCTGAAAATTTATCTGAAATCACAGGAAACGCTTTTACGTCCTCGACAAATGTTTAAACGCTTCGCGACAAAGCAAAGCAATATTACATGAGCTTCCTAACACCGAATCAAATGCCGAGGAAGTTGCACTTTTGAATCATGACGATCGGCAGTTGCGTCTGCTCTGTACAAGCACCAAGATGGCGGCGCCCACAGCAGTATTGGGGTAGAGTCCCTGTATAGGCTCCCTACGGGAGCCAGAGTTGCGCGTTTGATTCCACATGCCGCGTGCCGCCCTCGCCGCTATTCGCCGAGATCCGATCACGTGAGAAGCCGTATCAAGTGTCGTGCAGCAAAGTAGACGTTGCACGCGCCCCGGCGTACGTTCCCAGGCTTTTGAGCCTGCCGCGCGCCTCGAACGCGCAGCGCTGCTATTCGCGGAATTCAGTCACGTGAGGAGCTGGATCCACATGCCATGCGTGAACGCGCAACTCTGGCTCCCGTAGGGAGCCTATACAGGAACTCTATATTGGGGAACAGAATGCCGACCCTAAGCATCACTCATTTAGTGGCGAGGTCCACAGTTCTGCACGTCCAGAGGTGTAGACCTCGTCGAAGAGGTCCGCACTTCTGCGCGTCAAGTCAAAAGCAACAGGAAGCAACCGTTTCCCACCCGTCAACTGTACCAAGGAGTTCTCTGTCCAAGCAAGTGGCGCGGCTCTACTACTCGTCCACAATCGCGCGCCAAGTGCACAGCAGCTGACAAGATTGGCAACGGGTATGGCAAGAAAGGACACTTTCCGTCTGTCTGCCTGTCAGCGAAAAAGAACCACCCAAGTACACAAAGGCATGTTGCACTCGAGTTATCCTCGTAAATTCCAAAGGTTGAAGGCGCTGCCGGCAAGTGCAGACTAAATTCATTTGATAAAAATCACGCTTTCAAGTACCGCGAACCATTGTTGTGGAAACACGCAAGACACGTGCGAGGAGCGGGTGCTCCGCTGCCATTCGGTTCCAAGGGCCGCTCATTTCAGTACTGCGCCGACTACTCCAGACTAAATTCATTTGACAAAATTCACGCTTTCAAGTACTGCCAACCATTGTTGCGGAAACGAGCAAGACACGTGCGAGAAGCGGGTGCTCCGCTGCCATTCGCTTCCAAGGGCCGGTCATTTCAGTAATGCGCCGACAACTGCTTCCAAGAGCCGCTCGAGACACGGGCCACGTGCACTGGCGCATTTGACGCCACTTGCAAGACAAACGCAAACACATCGAAAGGCTTGAGTCCAGACAGATAAAGAGGGATCGGTGGCCAAGTGCAATAAAGAAAAAAAAAAGATCGGTGGCCGAGTGGGCTAGAGCACACCAGCTCGGAGCATGAGGAGCAAAAGCTCGCGTTGTATAACCCAGGGATCCTGGGTTCAATCCCCACCCCTGCCCGTATCGATCTAGATGAGCATCGTACCGGCGTGCGGTCGTTTATTATTACTATTGCGTGATGCACGTTAAAGACCCCAGGCTACCGGTTGTACTGCACTGGCTAAATTGATCACCTACAGCTGGGAGACAAGTCGCCCGTTGAGGCAGACTATGTTCTAGGCTGTATAAACATACACACCCAAGTTTATTTCCAGACAGGTAAGGTGGCACCGCTTCGTTCCACCGTGACATAGTAAGATCACTGTTGAAAGAGGTGTTCGTAACAAACAATAGCATAGTGAACTCCCGAGGTTACTTATGAAGACACTAAACTTATTTAGAGGTTCATTTGATTTTGCCTAAAAAATTAGAAAGTTGAAGAAAAAAAAAGAAACGTACGCCTCACCTTATGTAGACATATTTTCTACCTATTGATGGCCCGTTTGGTTTTCTTAGTAATCGGCAAAACGGGAAGTGTTAAATTTACAAAAAAAAAAAAAAAATAAAAAATTGTTTGGTGCGCGAAAACGCTAACGTCAAAATTCAATTTGCATCTCAGACTAAGCACCTGTTTGTTGGTTAAGAAAATATATTGTAATTGTTCAAAATAATAAAATTCGTGCTTCTTTTTTGTTTTTCATATCCACTAGCCACCAAACAAGGTCTACAGAGAATGAAAATATCTGAAATAATGTTTATAAAGTAAATGTTGTTCGAAATAAGTATTTTAGCCTTCTTTGCAACTCATTCAACTGTTTTTTTTTTATTTCCAAATACATAATAGTAAGGTGTCTTCATGTGCGCTTTGCTTAGGGTGGAAACATCTGGCCAATTTGTCCCACACTTTTATTTTTATTTTTTTCGTTCAGAAGCGCGTGAAAGAGCGTGTCCCTGCATGCGTTTGTGGCGCTGACTGTGCTATGGAGACATTTTGTTTTCGTCGATTTATTTGTATTTTACCCGTGAGCGCGTGCTGTCGGCATCGGGTACTACAAAGGGTGGCATCACCCTAAGCAGAAGGACATTGAGGCACCCTACATATTAATATATCTTGGGGTGCCTTCATGTGCGCTTTGCTTAGGGTGGTGGCATCTCGCCATTTTGTCGCACACGTTTATTTTTATTTTTTTGTTCAGAAGCGCGTGAAAGAGCGTGTCCCTGCATACGTTTGTGGCGCTGACTGTGCTATGGTGACATTTTGTTTTCGTTGATTTCTTTGTATTTTCCCCGTGAGCGCGTGCTGTCGGCAACGGGTACAATACTTCGTTTCACATTATCTGCGAGCGAAGCCAAAGCTAGAAGCGCGAGACCAGCGCTTTTTGCGTTTCTCCCCAGCTCGCTGCGCTCCAGCAAAGCCTGAACGCACGGAACTTTCGCGCTCGCGCTTCCAGCTTTGCCTTCGCAGGCACATAAGGTGAAACGAAGTATACAAAGGGTGGCATCACCCTAAAAAGAAGAACATTGAGGCACCCTATGATATCTCTGCTCAACACTGCACGATATTAGAGTGCTTACGAGCCACGCTTGTGGCGTATGCAAGCGTTTGACCACGCGCGCTAACATAGAACACACGAAAAAATAGAATCAACAAAAGTATTGCCTTCACAGCCTTATCCGGCCTTTCGCTAGGAGTCTGCTGATGACTATAGGGGGTATTCACTGGCCGCCATATTTGAGGTCACTGTTTAGAGCGCATGCTCAGAACGAGCTCGCATTAATAGGCTGCCAAGACCGGCAATCTTGATGGTGCGGGGTGCACGTTGCATAATAACTGTGGAAGCTCGCCATCAGCACGTGCTCAGCATTAGCGCACACAGATATGGCCGCCAGTGAATACACCCTATACTTTTGTTTCACCTTGTGTTGTACCGCAGGAAAGGCTACAAGTGCGAGCTCCTTGCTCTAGGGCACATCTCGGCAGCACAAGCTCTCGTGCACCAAGGGCAGCTGCCAACGCTATGAGCTCGCGCGTCTAACCTTCGCTGCCGTACAACATAATGTGAAACGGAGTATAGTTACACTTTTTCTGCAACGTTCAAAAAGTGCCGACCAACGGAACCGTCAATTGTAATTGTGTTGTGTCTATGTTTATACAGCAAGAACTTAGTCAGCTCTGAGGGCATCTGGTGTATTCGTTGGAGATGCAAGACAGTGCAGTATACCACTGCTTGTCTGACATCTTAAACGTGCATCACGCAATAGTGATCATGCAGACTTGTACCGTACGCTTTACAAGTAATCAAATTACTTGTAATCGAATACTTTTTGAAGTAATTTTGTAATCAGTTGATTACTTTTATTAGGCAGTAATCACAAGAGTAATCTGCTTACTTTTTGAAGTAATAAAAATTACTTCTAACCCCCTGCACACACCTTCTTTTTCTGAAATGAAAAAAATAAAATTTGCTTCTTTTTTCGAACAGAAAAAAAGAATGATTTTTGCGGAGCTGTTGGAAACGAGGTCAACCCCTTTGTATGTACCATTTCTGTGGAATGTTCTTTTTTTTTTCGCTGGGACTGGGACTGGGAAGCCCCAGGGAAGCCACAGTGCGTGACAAAGGCGCCATTCAGGGCGAAGTTTGAGGGAGCAGAATGTAGCTTTGTAAATCCTTCGTTCAAACTAGCCCCCTCACGCACACACACACAAAAATAATAAAAAAGAACAATCCTGCTTATGGTACCTACACGCAGCCCGTAGGAGAACCAGAACCGAAGAATGTTTAAAGCGGATGCAAAATATAACAAAACAAGTTCAAATATTTCCCTATTTCCCCTGCGTAGTATTTGTGACAAGCAAGGTTTCGAGTTGAGAACTGGTCGGGGCGATCTCTTCCGCTAATAGATACTACACATGATCCGTTTCAAAGCCTGGAGCCGCTGCTCTTTTGTATAACATGCGAGTTCATCCACATGGGAATAGTAAAATGAGCGACAATCAAAATCTAGAACCCCCTCCGCTCCCCCCCCCCCCCCTCCCCCCAAATTGGCGAACGCCCAAATCATTAAACTTCTTCAAACGAATTCTATGTTTGTGTCCGCATTGTGAAGTTGCAAGGACCACGAAGAGGGAACCCGTTTTTTCTTCTTCAATACTTGTGAAAATGTGAAATAAAGGTTCGAAGTAGTTCATTGTTATGAGCGCTAAACATGTAAGTCTTCACATAATAAAGTAATCAGAAAAGTAACGGTTACTTCTTCAAGTAATGTCCAATTACTTTGCTGTCGAGTAATCAAGTAATCTAATCGAATACTTTTTAGCCAAGAGTAATAGTAAATGTAATCGATTACGTTTTTTTAGTATCGTGTACAAGACTGGATACATGACAGCACGCCGGTACGATGCTCATCCAGATTAAAACAGGCAGAGGCGGTGGATTGAATCCACGATCAGGTGAGCTTTACAGCGTGAGCTTTCGCTACACGTGCAACCGATCCACGAGCAACGAGACATCGCGGTCGAATTCGAGCTCGAGAGAAAAACAACAACAGCAACAGCAAGAAAATCTCCGGTTTGAGGCATTTAGTACTAGTGTCGCCATCTCGTTTATCAAGTTGGAAATGAAATTAACAGGGTGATTTTATTTACACAAATACGCAAATACAACAATATTTTGCTTTCTCGTCATGGTCTTAAAATTAGGATTATAGGCACCCCTAGTATGTACGGCAAAGCGTTTGGTCACGTTTGTCTTCTAAATAATCGAATTTTCAAAAATGCCTCAAAATGCGCTAAAAACCGTCAAAACGGTCATATTTCTGGATTTTATTAAAAATCTCCAGCGCTCTAAAAGAAAAATTCAAGGGCCGCACAACCTTCATAACGTTATCATAAGTAACCCCCAAAAGAATGAACACTATCGTGCATTCCTGAAACTCAGGTTTGTGTAACGAAATTTGCCCATTGAGTGACGAGCGGTTGAATCCCCCTTAATATCGGAGAGTTTAAAGAAAATTAAAGATGGCCTTTTTTTAAATGATTTTTAAAATACAGTTGAACCTCGTTTTAACGAAATCACCGGGATTCGCTAATTATTTTGTTAAATCGGAAACTTCGTAAAATCGACGAAGGGAGACCTCGCGCATAGGCTGCGCGGGGAATCCGAATTTGTTCGTTAAATCGGGAAATTCGTAAAATCGAGGTTTAACTGTAATGCATTTTTAGGTAGGTGCCCAGGTGTGAACAATTCTTGTAAATTTCTGCCGCTAACCAGGAGAACGGCATTTCATGCACAGATGAACTATCTATAGAGCAACACACTGGCAAAGTTTCAAGACCTTAGCCTTTATTGATACGGAAAAAAAAAACACTTTAATTCAGAGCGTTATTGCGCAATATGCCGTATTTGCAATTTTGTTTCTGAAAATATTTCTAGACCCGTAGCCAGAACAGTTTTTTGGGGGAAGCCGCCCGAAAAGCCAACATCACGCGATACGCAAATTGCGCACGTGACTGAGAGGGTGCTTACAAATTTTTTTTGCAACATTTTTGCAAAATATGTTTTTTTTCATCAAAATTAAAAATGGTCACTGGACATGGCTGTTCAATCTTATCTGAAAACGCCCCATAGAGTGAAGCATAGTTCTGCCGTGTCTCAGCTTCATTATGTTTGTGCACCATCTTGGCCGAAATTTAGAGAGTCCTCACTGTCAGCAAGTGAACTCCTTTGACGCAATTAAACAAATGTAGCTTGCCACCCACAAGCATTTTTCAGTGTATTTGTGCATAAATATTCTTCATGAGTATATATCGCTTGAAAGATAGCACTTGTATGTGTCTTTTGTTTTTTAATTGGGGCCTATTTAATAACATATTGCACCGTCACCATGACAGAACTTCACTGTCTTGTCCTTAGACTTTGAGCGCTTCGCATGCCAGTATTGCGCTTGAATCTGAGGGCCTGCTCTGTGTACACTTAACGTTTACTATTCCGCAGTTCAGCATAGGTGATCTCAACAGCTTAGCACGTATCTGTATCTCACTTCAGAAAGAAAGAAAGCGCATACCATACACGGAAACGCTGGAAATTACACCTACCAGAAACTCTTCCTTAGGACAGTTAATAGCCTTATATAACATCAGGAATATTCACCGTCGCTTAAGAGTCCCACATTGTAAATGTCCCGTTTGCTTTAACTCGTGCAAAGCTCCATTGCAGTCACTGAATGTTGAACTTTGCGCTTAGCAGACTGCTTTGCGCAGACCTTGAAGAGTGTGGTGCCATAGGGTGGCACGGCGCGCATGACAAACAGGGGCGAAAGTTTGACGCCTGCAGAGGCGGCATTGCTCCACCTGACCTTTCTTTCATCATGGTCTATACATCAGTTTGCCAGTTGTGCACATTGTTGCCTCATTCAGTCATAATCTGCCTTTCATCTCTGGTATCTGGCAGCCAGAAGCAGTAGCAGTGGAGGAAATTAGTATACAAGAGCTTTTGTATTAATGGCCGAGTGATGTTGGCTTCATCAGTTAGTGAATGAAGCTCATCATATTAATCACGTATGTTTTGTTTAAAGGGGCACTAAACCGCACTCTGCAATAATATATTTGTGGCCATAACTCAATCTATTGGCTAAGAAACCAAACATTACATTCATGCGTGGTCGATTTCGTTTTAAAATTGGTATCAAAAGATTGACACCCGATGGCGCCATCAGACGAAGAAAGGTAGAGCCCTGCCCTTCCTTGTGACGGCGCCCTCTGGTGCCTTTGAAAGTTCCGAAGGGAATCAGTTTTCTTTATACCGATTTTAATAGAGAAATTGGCAATGCGTGAATGTAGTGTTTTGTTTTTTAGGATGCTTAGAGCCCATAGATTGAGTTATTACCATAGATAAACTATCGCAGAAAGTGATTTAGTGCCCCTTTAAGTCACATATGGGAACTACCAGGTGCACCAAATTTTCCAAGCAGTAATCTCTGCCCAGCCTCTGCTAAAACTCTGGTGATAACCACCCAGTCTCTGCTAAAACTCTGGTGATAAACCTCTGGAGTCTTTAGAGATTGCAGTCGATTAAGGTAACTCGAGCACAAGCTTGAGAATGCTGTGTGACAAGGTTTGTTGTCTCTATTGTTGCAGCCAGCAGCGGACCACTTGTGGAGATATCGACAAGCAGGATCCATGCTCCACAGAGAGTGTCATACAGGCCCTCAAGGAGAGAAGGTCAGTTTGATTTACATCGCTTGATCTAAAACTTTTTTTTCTTTTTTTTACTGGATGTATTTTTATGCATGGCAGGTTGAATTTTCAATATAGCCAAGCTCTTAAAACAGTCTGGAAAGAGAAATTCACTCCTCATTTTATTGTGTTGTAAAGTACAATTTAATTAAAAACTCTTTATTCTTGATGTAGGTAAAACCACAGTTGTTTTGTTATAAGAAAGGCAGCTTGATGTTTACAGTTGGTAGACAAAATATCTGCAGCAATATATCAACAAATAAAAAACACCCGGAAGACACTTAAGACTACCTACGTGTAGGAATGTGAAAGCATTCTAGTCCCTCAGGCCCGGCGGTGACATCACGCTCCCCCACTTCACAGGCGCGGCGCCGGCATCACGGCTTCTGTGATGAAGAATCTGCGTTGCTGTGCTTTTCTTTGTGTTTTATTTCTGAGGCGCAACCGCTTTGACCTTTAGCGGCGCATGCTTGATGACATATTTTTATGGCCATCTTTCGGGCACAACACCAACGCCATTTTCGCGTAATAGGACATATAAGGATTTTCTCCTTCAAAAATTAACCACTGTGCAAAGCTTAGGAAATTGACCCGCTAACTTTTAGCACCCAGGCTTGCATGTCACCATCGCTTCTTTACCTTGCCACATTGGCATAATAGAAGACGGGGCACTTACATCCGTTGCTTGCAGTGTTTGGGAAGATGGGAAATATATGCAATGTTATGGAGAGTTTGGCAGTCTCATGATGTCTACACCCTTCTCGGACGGACTTCCCAATCTTCTTTAGTAGAAATACCTTCCCCCCAATGGAGGAGTTTGTGCCACATGGCGCCATAAATGCCCTTTTTCCCAAAATGACCTTTTCGGGAAAGGAGCTCACTAACCGCCATTAATACAAAGGAAGTACTGTTGACAGTAGGCTCTAATGGCATTGCAGGCGAGCTGGAGCATTTATTTTGTCCCCCTGGCCTTGGAACCTTGAAAAACTCACCTGGCAAGGCTTTCGTTGTTAATTAAAGTCTGAACTAAACCGTTTCAGAGACGGTGTGTGTTCCCTTCCTCTTTTCGCGTCTCAGGTTTAGATTGACCAGCTCACCTGCATGGTCACTTTTCTTCCACTTATTTCTGGTACGTAAGCATTAAACTTAGGTAAACTTAGGGACTACAGAAAACACTTAATTTTATATTCTCTTGCAATTGCCAGACATGCCCAAAGATTTCTGCTAGTTATGAGCTGAAGCCCGATTATGATAAGAAAGCTTCTTTCAATTTTGTTTTTATTATTATTTGAATTCGAATTTTATTTGTTTAAAAATTGTTAGTAAGATAGTTTGTAAAACATTACTAACTTCTAATGTTTTGCAGTGTTCAAATAATTAGAGTTATATATTTAGTTTCGGCTTCAACTACTGGTGGTCAGCCCTAGTGCAGCCAGCATTACAGGTAAATGGCATCTTGTTGGCTGTGTAAATGCATCTCCTTTAGCTAGTTAGCGTTTTAGTGGAAAGAACATTTATTGAAAAGCATCCTTAAGGCACTGTCTGACAGGGGAATTACGGTGATTTGTGTAGAAAGTAGTCCTTCGGATATATTTTAAGTCATACTTCTGTCTCACTCATTTCAGAAGTCCTTCTACTGCACCCTAAATGTACTTTCCTAGTACTTTTCAAAGAAAGAACAATAGCTGGCTTTCATGTACATCTCTCGAATTTACTCAGCAATACGTGGTTGCTTTTGTTTGTATTTTTTCTTCTGCTTTGAGTTGTTTTTTACGTTTGCTGAGAATGAAAAAAAGAGAAACCAAGAAAAAGATTGGGTCGAAAAAGTACCGATACTTTGCACGCTTTCCACGGTTCGCCGAACTAGGAATAGCACAGGCAAAACACTGCACGAGTCAAAGAAATCCAGGATTAGATATTAACTTCAGCACATGCTTTCATCGATTCCTGCATTTGGAAATCTCGGACGCAACTTTTCGGTGGGGGATAGCTCTAGCTTCCTTCTCACTCGTAAATTAGTCGGGGATGCTCGGTCAAATTTGGTCGGGGAAAGCCCGAAAGAGTTGTTGAAGAATTCCAGAATGTAATTGTGACAGACACTCGGTTTTTCTTTACCGAAAGTCCCAAGTGCACCAGCTCCCTGTTCCGTATTACTCTGCGCACTCTTTTTGGGAGTTGCTCACCCACCGCCGGTTCTCCTCAGGAAACGGGCAGCGGCCGCAGCCTACAGGGACAGCCTGGAGGCGGCGGAGCTGGGGATGCCCGCCCACAGCAGCAAGCGTTCCCGGAGGGACAGCGTGTGCGCCATGGGCCCTCCGATGCCCTCGTTCATGCCCGTGGCTACCTCTGTGGGAGGTCTGGGGCCCCCCTTCCACGCACCCTCCTCGCCCAAGAGGGCCGTGGAGGGGGCCTTCAAGAGGGCCCGGCTCCCGTCAACGGCGGGGGCGTCTTTGTCCAAGCGGCAGCGCAACAACGCCATCTCCATGTCGTATTGCTCCAGCAAAGCCGTGCTTGAGGTGTGTGGGGGTCGTCACTCGACTTTTTCGCGAGTCGTCGTCGATTTTGCGCTTTTGCCGGCGTTACTCCCCGAACGTTTTATGTCTACGCACAGTGCCTGGTGGAGCCGCTAGACGAGCTATGAGGAGGTTACGGGCATTGCATTCCTCGATCGTCTCGTGGATTCACCGACCGTCTCGCTGCCATTTTGCCGCTTTGTGCAGAGCGGGTGCAGTTGGTTAGGATGCCAAGGTGCACCTTCCCGAAGTTTAGATACGGCGTTGGGAAGTTTGGGCAATGTCATTTTGCTTTGTAGCAGACTGTTTGAACATTTGTAAAGGTTGGAAAAGCGTTTCCTGCAATTTCAAAGAAAGTGACGATAACTGGTAATGATTTTAAGCAACAAGGTGAATGAAGCGCCGTGACTCTGAAACATAATCTATTTAGTGACCCTAGTGCCTCTCATCTGCTGCATTTCCATATCGGTCAGTCCCGAGAAAGCATCCCATGGAATTCCAGAATGGTAATGATCTTCCGCTGCGATGCTGGGGTGCGTTTCCGACTCGTGTGCTTGCCACACCTTTGTCTCGTCTCCTCGACATGTGACCATGGAATATTGTGGGCCATCACAACCTTGGCTGAGGTGGTCGTGGCACACATTAGTTTCTCTGTAATTCTCTCTGCAGCTAACCGGTGAGATATGAATGCGCAAGATACGGATACCGAAATGGCGAATGTAAACAAACGGTCACGATGGCAATGGGGCTACCCTTCTTATACCAAGTATTGCGTTTTTCTCGAATTTTGGTTTTTGATTTCGATTGTAATGCTCATGTAGTTTTTGGCACCGATTTTGGCAAAAAAAAGTGTGCATTAAAGTCGTGCAAACTTGGTACGTTTTACGTATCCTCCCTTCTTTTTTTTTATTATGGTAGTTCCTGGAAAGCATGTTGGGGGAGGTTCTATTACTTACTAATTGTACTTCCTTTCCGATGCCTTTCCAGACAAGCCAGTTACAGAAAAGAAAAGCTGCCGCAGCTGCAAGAGACACGCCTCCACGCTCTAAGCTCGCTAGGAATGAAGACAGGTGCGTATCGCGTTGCTCTGCAGAGGGCGTAAACTCACGCCGGCAAAACTCTGTTTTTCGAAGGTCTTCGGATGCGGACAGCACAGCCGAGAAGGCGGAGGACAGTGCAGGGGAGGTGCGTGCAATCTTCTTCCTTCTTTTCGAGAAGCGTTCCAGTTAAAGGCCGATGTACAGGCAGCTCTTTCTGCCAGGCAGGAAGCCCTTGCCCAGTGTCCTTCTCTCTCTCGCACTCTTTCCTGCTCGCCCGAAAAGGGCAGGTCTGGGAGCTACACCAAGTACTTTACCAGGGGGAATACAGTACACTCCTCGAGAATACACTGGCCTCGGGGACGGCAGGTTTTTGGCGCACTTTAAATGGCTGGATGTGTAGTGGCCTTGCATTTTTTTTTCCTTTTGAATCGGTTGGTGCCTAGCACCATCCCTCCATGCAGTATATTTTTTCTGCCGGCCGAACTTCCTTCAATGTGTATATGCTGTTCAGTCACGGCGCATAATGCAAAAAAAAATAATAAGAAGAAGAAGAATACACAACTAGCAGCTCAATGCCGCTGGCCCTATAACAAAAAAAAATTATGAAAAATCTCCGTTGACCCCTGAGCTAACAGCGCTGCGGGAGTTACGTTTTGCTGGACCAATGAACCGCCTCCCTTTCATCACCTGAGCCCGATCCTTGCGCGTGTGTATGGACGAATAATCACGTGGCCAAAGATGGACATGGGACTGGTCCAACGAGCACGCAGCTTCCACCGTACTGTCAGCTTAGCAATGAAAGGAGCACGGTCTTTCCCGAAACGAAACCCGTGAGAGCCCGTCACGGTATAGCCCGAAGAGCGATCCACGAAACCGAGTCCAGCGATAGCAATAGCCCCTTTCGGTGCTCATTTCCTGCCAGTGTGACTAATTCCCATTGTTTAGGTATCAGGGGTTATAAGCAGCTTAGATGGTGGGAAGTGAAAAGGAAATTGGAGGGGGAAATAAAAGAAAGGAGAGAAATCTGCCAGGAAGGATTTAGTTTCGCACGTCGGTCTTTAAAGGGGTAGGGAAACGAAATTCCAGCGCTCAATTTCTAGCTTGAATGTGTTGCATGTTGCACCCTAACCTCAAAAACACCAGTCTTCCGCTGAAAGGCACAAGAAAACTAATTTTAAAGCTAAATAAACAATCTTTCAATGTGCACCTGGTGGATGCATGCGGAGCCTGTTTGGAAGGTGATCTAGCAACGTTGGGGAACTTGCTACGTAGTCGTGACGTAGCAGATTCCTTCAGAACAGCGCCGCCCTTTGGAATTTCAACATTTTCCTTCTTAGCTTTCCTCCTAGCTCAACTCACAAATCGCGCACTGTACCAAACGGTCCAAGAAGACGGAAAGGAAGGACTCCCCTCTTTCTCGGACCCTCGTTTGTGCACCCGGATACAGCCATTCTCCCCTTAGAAGATTAGCCCGTCGCTCAAAACTCGAACAAAAGTTGCTTTCCCCACCCCCTTCAGCACTAAGCTGACAGTGTTGTGGAAGCTACGTGCTCCTTGGGCCATCCACACGCTCGTCACCCCACAGGTACTTTTAACGGCTCGGTTGTAACGCCCTGACGCTATTGACACCACCACAACGCTGACAACGCCACCAAGGGCAAAGCTCATAACCATGCCAGCCTTGCTACGTCACGAATGCGGGGAATCTTTTCTTTCTGTTTTTGTTTGCGCCGGATATCCCATGACGCATCGTGCTCTCCGTTCGCTTCTCTTCGAGCGCTTGCTCGAGTGCACCGTTTGGAACAAAAAATAAAGCCGGTCGTTCAAAATACAAACGTGCGATTATCATTTACGGTTATTATCCGTCATGCTTGACTCATTTCCGAACGAAATTTGAATATTTCAGTTTTTGTTTCCGTAGCCCTTTAAGGGTGAACAGAGTATAGTGGATGCATATACGCAGGATGAGCTTTATATCTATATTCGGTTATATCGACCGCACTCATACAGCTCGATCAGCGGGTATTGAAATTTGTTCGAGCAATTTGAAAGCTGCTTTTATAAATGTGGTTAGTCATAATCGCACTTCAAAGCAGTGCGGAGCAACAAATATTAAAGTCCTTCTTTGTACAGCGTAGCAGCAGGTTTTTGGTGGCATATTATCGATGAAAATGACCAGTTTCAGATAGTGAGATGTCCTAGTAAGCTCACAGCAGTAGGAATGCGCAAGCACTATTTTCTCTCGGGAAAGGGACCATCCTCGGGTGCCCACCACCTCCATAAAATTTGTCCTAAGAAAATAGTAGTTAATTGCATGGAGATTACGTGCGTTACTATTATTGCTCTTTTTAGGCGCGTTGTGCATTATATATTTTGACAAAAACATCAAGTCTTGGTACAGGTTGAGAGACGCAAGTTTATTTCTTTTATTTCCTGCTCTCAATAAGAAAGATTGTCATTCTTTTGGTTCCCTCGAGATCAACCTAGGTATAATGCTGACTATCCACGAGATAATGAAAAATGATTCCCAACCTTCTGATTTTTGCTTTGCAAGGTCCAGTTCTTGCAATGGGGAATGGAGCACACTTTCCCTCCCGGCACCTTCACAGCTTGTTCACAGCCACCAATGCGTTGTACACTTACCATAATATCCAGATAGATAGCTTACCTAAGATCGATGGCCAATCAGGGGTAAGCAAATTTCCATGTCCCAGAAAAAAAAAAGTTGAAAAAAAACGTTAGTTTTAGATTTTGTGACCCTCGAAAATTGCGATCGCAGGAAGGGCAACGAACCAAAGACGACCGTCCTTCCCAGTCAGCAATGTTCGCTCATCTCCCGCCATGGTTGAGTAAGACTGTTTTTTGCCGAGGTCACCATTGGCCAGAGCTCTTCAATTACTAGATGTGGGCTATCTTTTGGTGTTTTAGAAAAAAAATAGCAAACCGTGCCAAAAATAGGGGGCAGGCTATTTTTCGGGGGTGGGGCATCTCTCGAGATCACGATAATGTTGCACATCTAGAGTGTACTGCAAAAAAGACGCCGTAGCGTGTCATTCGCAGAGAAGACTGCCGGCATCAGTGTGCCGTGACAAGCACCTGCGCCCGCACAATCATTCGTGTTTTGCGTCGTCGGTGACTCGTAGCAGTCACGTGTTCTGGCGGGAGGAGAAAACGGGAGAGGAAAGGGAGGGCTTGAGAATATAGAGAGAAGGGCGCTCCAAACATATCCTGCGCCACCAAGGAGAGGGATCGGCCCCACCGTCGCTCCCTTTGATGCAAATGAGCAGAGTGTTCCTTATTCCTCCTGGTAAAGTATTTGGCTACACCCTGAAGAAAGGAGGAGGCGTTTCTTCCTTTCTCAAAAGAGAAATCGAGATGCAATTTCTTTTTCTCTGCTCGTTCGTTGCCTTTTATGCTGAGTTTCCTACTTGTGCTGTTGCCAACTGTACTATCTTCGCTTTTGATCACTTGTGCAATTGCGGCGCAGGGCGTCTGCTCTGTCCCAGCCGATCGGTCAACACCGGACCCCTCCAAAAGTGACGGACGAACCTCCGGGCCAAGACGAGACGCCTTGCCTTCTGACCAGAGCGTGCGGAAAAAGGTGGAGTCAGATTTGTTGAGGCCACTGAGGTTGATCCGTGTTACCTACTTCAGCTACCGCATACAAGTGGTCGCCGAAAATAGGTTGACCCCTCATTTCCAATCTTTGGGAGTGAAAACATTGGGCTGTAGACTCAGAATTTTGTTTGTCTGCACTAATGGCGACGGGCAATCTGCGTTTAAATTTTCCATAGATGAAACTCATTTTCTTCAAAATGTCGACAAAATGATGACTGTGTCTCCAGCCAAATAAATTTTAAACTAAGCACCTTCCCGTCGTAGTCCTTCAAATAACAGGCTGAAGTTGAGCTAGTTGGTACATGTTACAAAATAAACGGTCAGCTAGAACGAAGGGACAAAACACAGATAGGGAGAAACAGAGACATACACACCGCTGCCTATCAACTAAGACTATATTTCTTCTTCATCACTTTGACCCAAAGATTCACACCTAAAGTAATGCCAATGAATCACCCTAAATCCTTACGTTACACTACCAAATTAAATGAAAATAAAATAAAAATAATTAATTACATTAAATTACTAAATTTGGTCACTAACACCTCCCTGACCCACCCCACACCACCGCCGACACATGTCCCTCTTATTCCCTTTCACGGGGCCGTGCCACACTGCAAAAACGGCCTTTCTTTCTTGCTGACCGTGATGGAGGGCATGCTGACGCAGTCATCGGCACTTTGCTCAATGGCCAGGGCCTCGAGAATTTTGCGCGCAAAGGCACTTCTGTGTCTTTTAATGATGGAGACGCTACTAAAATTTGACCTGCACCCGCACATGCGGCAATGGGCTGCAAGGTGCCCAGCGCCCTTACCCTGCACCGACGCCGCGTGCTCCCTGACTCTGTCATTAACGCACCGTCCCGTCTGCCCAATGTAGCAGCTCCCACATGACATTGGAATCTTGTACACTACACCGGTCTGGCACATGGCATACTTAGTCTTGTGCGCAGTGGCGGTTCATGGCCTGATTAACCCTGCGGCACATAGAGTTCCCTCTGTTCGGTGCCGAGCACACAACCCTGACACTTTGTCGTGCACCAATCTTTTTGAGTCGGTGGGTGACCCCGTGGATGTATGGGACTACCGCAAAGTTCTCTCGTGGAGTCCGTCTAGCTCGCTCGGTACTTGGTGATCCTCTTGAGAATTTCCTGCAAATTGTCTCACATACGGCTCCAAGGAGGACATCTGGATACCCAGAGTCACGAAGCCGGGCCATCTGTTTGAAAAGCTAGCGTCAGCTTGATGGTTGCATGTCTTGCGCAGCGCTGATACGAGTGCCGTGTTGGCAACGCTTCGTTTGACGGTTTTTGAATGGCAAGATGCGAACGGAAGAAAACCTTTACTTGAACGAGGTTCGTACCTCCAGCACACATGTCCATCCCTAAACTCAAGTGCGAGGTCCAGGAACTTAATAGACTTGTCCGCGGGTAGTTTGTGAGTGAAGAGCAGGTCGGGGCAACATTCTTGGAAGGTCCTCATGATCGTGCTCCTGCATCCGTTTTCTTCACTCTCGACGTCTGTGCTACACAGGATCAGGAAGTCGTCCACGTACCTGAAGATAGCTTTGACTCTAGCATCGTTCAGTGTGGATTTGGTGTGTCTACCACACGCCGTCAAGAACCTTCAAATAAATTTTGATCTTAACGCTTTCCTGTCATAGTCGTTCCATAACACATTCTTGTAAACACTATGGCTCTCAAAATGATGAATTCGGCACTTTTTGAATTCTTCAGGAATGTTTCTGCGGGTCTTGGGAACTCCTCGGTGATCTTGCCACAAAAGATGATCGGCCAGCACCCAACCTGCAGTGAACCCTGTGTTGTTGCATGCGCAGAGGCTGGTGTTTCCCGAACATGTGGCCACACTCGAGGAACATGAGAGCGACCGCGCCAGGGATCGGCAGCGCCTGAACAAGATGCTGGGAAGCGTTCGGGACGTCTATCAATCCAGCCAGGGTGAGTAGTACTGATAGTGTGGCATTGTTTGCAAATTTGTCTCATAAATGCGTATATGGGGTCACCATACCGTACGATTGTGTGTGTCCATTTATCGCAACTTGCTCGTTTGTCGAAACCTAGAGGAGGAGGAGAGCATGTGTGGCAAGAAAAGGGCTGTCTCGGCGGACGCTACCAAATGCCTGGGACCGGTTTTACCAAATTTAGCAGATGGTGGTTATGCGACCTTTCCGTGACCTCCACCTCCAAATATGGTGAACGGTGTTCACGGGACACGGGCGAGATGCCACGCTGGTTGTGCAACGTCATCGGCATGATGTGGTCACGTAACATCACCAGTGTGACACGGTCACGTTACGTGACCGCGCCACATTGTAGCATCAATGATTTCACGTGACGTGACGCCGTGAAGGTCGCGTTAAGTCACTGCGCCCCATTGTAGCGTCCATGATTTCACGTGACGTGACACCGTGAAGTCATTGTCACATGACACTGCTTCACAATGTTACGTAACGAGCTGTCATCACATTGTCGCATGACCACCGTGCACATCACTTCGCCAGCAGCCAGAGTGAAGGCATACCATAGAATACCGCGCATCCGCCCATTCCACATTAAGCGCCCATTACTAAATTTGTGAGAAAATACTGATGACCGGACAAGCGCCCATCCCCCTTTTTTTTTTTGCGATTATCTCCAAAGTTTGAGTGGGCGCTTGCCTGGTATTTTACGGTAAGTTTTTCTTGTCTGTGATGCCTACAAACTAGTAATTTGTTTTGATGTGTCTTCGCAACTGCGTCTAACTACGGAACCTTCTATCAGTCTGCTGAGCTTTCACAAGTAGATGAACATTACGAAGAAGAAGGTCTCGTGAAGTTGCACAACACTCGACGAACCCGAAATTTCCAGTGTCTGTGGGGCTCTTGGAATAGTTTTTGTCATTCTGTCGCCCTTCTCTTTGCATTTTATGGTAGACCAGCTGTTACGTTACACATGTATTTTTCTATGTTGCATCGTAGTCTTCGCTTACACCCTCTCAGATTGATGTAGATTATCTTTCTAGATAGCTAAGGTTAGTACTTAGTTCCTTGAGAATCAAGAACCTTATCTTTATGGTAAATTATAAGTCTTTGCTTTGTTTATGTGTTTGCTAGCCATTTTTACCACAATTGTTTTCTATTTGCATCGAGAAGTTTTGTTGTCGTCATCTAGGGAAGCCCGGCCCAACCCAAAATGAGGACTCCCTCAATGCTGCCGCCACCTTGCGTAGCTGAATAAGCTTCGTTCAGCCTCACTATCTTGATAGCAACTCTTCGTTTGTCTTTTTTTTACTGCTTAAGGGCTAGTTTCCCGAGGATCGTGTCCCCCGCATAGAAATGTTGACACAAAACTCTGGACAGCTACCGCCATCTGTGAGCGACGGCGGCAACCAGACAACCGGCTCGCCGGCCTCGCTCTTAGATGGCGGCAACCTTTCCAGCCTTTCCACTTTGGTTTTCACCAGAGTGGAAAGGCTGAATTTTTCTAGGCGTCGTCCTAGATGTCATCCTCGAGGTCGTCCTAGAAGTCGTCCTTGAGGTTGTCCTTGAGGTCGTCCTAGACGTCATCCTTGAGGTCGTCCTTGAGGTTGTCCGAGAGGTTGTCCTAGAAGTCGTCCTTGAGGTTGTCCTTGAGGTCATCCTAGACTTCGTCCCTGAGGTCGTCCTAGGCGCCGTCCTTGAGGTCATCCTAGGTGTCGTCCCTGAGGTCGTCCTCAAGGTCGTCCTAGGTGTCGTCCAAGAAGTCGTGCTCATAGTACAGCTTCGCTGGTCTTCCTTCTTCACCAGAGTGGAAAGGCTGAAAGTTTTTCTTTAACAAATTTTTTGCGTTTGTTGCGGGCAATTCCAATTTCTGCACCTGGCAGGATTTTATCTCAGACTTAATGCTGCTAGCTGGAATGTTCTTTTTTTTTTTTTTTGTCCTGGGCAAAGCATGGTGAAGATGCTCATTTTTAGCTCACTAATGTTTCAAATTTACATATAGTTTTCAGGCTTTCCTGGACAGTTTCAGAAAAAAAATCGTGAGCCATCCCACTTTGTGAAGGTGGATGACCAGCGAAGCTGTTTAGCACACGACACAGACCCGCCTCGAGGAGGAAAGGCGGAAGGAAATGAAACTAGGCACGCAAGCGCTTGGAACGACGACAAAGAGAGGGCGGTGCGAGCGTAGACATGGCCGGCGCGGGTTGCACAGCGGCAAATCTTTGAGAAACCTTTATTGTCTACCTGAGAGTCTACTGATCCTGACAATGGTGCCTGTTGATAGCTATTCTACTGAATAGACCTATTGCTAAATAACCCAAGCATCAAGGAGAATGCAGGCAATGGTGTTCCATGCGCCGCACGTGCCGGCATCTGCAGCAGGAACTGTTCTAAAGCAAAAGCCTAAAACAAATGGCATCTTGCACACGCTTTCGTCAACGCTTTATTTTGGTTATTTACTTAGATTCTTTTATACGCGTGCAGCGGTGCAAGAGTAGTTTTTGATCACGCACACGCATTGTTTGTTAGAGGACAATCAATGGTATACCATTGTCCTGGTTTACTCCCTTGAGATAAACTTACTAGTTCCCTATCCCAGTTGTTGCATCTTTAAAAATCAAGGGCAGTCTGGCACATATTTGCTTATTTTAAACACATCCTGGACTTTACCAGGCTTAATAAAATCATCAGCAGAACCATGTTTACCATTTTGGTAGTTACAGCGAAGAAGTGAATGCTCCACCGTATACAGTGAAACCCGTTTACAACGAACCCACGTACAGCGAATTCTTGTCGATATCAAACTCGCAAAAAATTTAAATAAAAATGTATGTAAAAAGTACTTTTTATAACGAACAACATATTGGCTATATCAAACTTTTTCCCCCCGGGAAGGCTTCCAAAAACGCGCAAACAATCTTCTTCTAGCCAGTCCCTTCCCCCACCCCTCAAAAAAAAAAAAAAGTAGGAAAGAAAAAAAATTTTAAAAACTCGAGCCACAAACAAAAATGGGCGAAAAAAAAATTTTCAAAAAGGCACAGAAAAAAAATTTCAGTGCAAAGCGGTTGTTTCTGAAGAGAAGCGATTCAGAGGGGATATAAGCTAAAAAGAACTCCGCACGCATGCACAAAAAATTTAATAAATGGATTTCTTGAGTGGTAAGTGGCAGGAGTTTATTTGTTTACTTTTGGCGATATGACCCGTGTATAACGAACGCATCGTGGAAGTTCGTTGCAAAGGTTTTTTTGCTATATCGAACTGATCGTCGCGTTTCCTGCTGTTCTTTATAAACAGGTTTGACTGTAAAGTGTGGATGACTATGAGTCTTTACAGAGTTAACGTAAAAAGAAATGTTGCATTCTGAAGAGGCAAACAATTTAAAAACCTAACTTGAATTTAAACAACAAAAATGTTACACATAATTAAAATTATACAAAAAACGTTCAGCCTTTCCACTCTCGTGAAGAAGGAAGACCAGCGGAGCTGTACTCGATACACTGCCGCAACGCGCACGCGCCCGTTTCCCGCTTCTTCTCGTCCGACACACCGCCGATCGTGGATACGTCTCTGGCGACCCAGAGTCGGTCGCACACGGCGCACGTGACGCCAAACGGGTAATCCACGAACTCCCTTCGGAACATCGCCATTGCGCTCGGGAACTGTTCAGCCGGCGTGGAGCGCAGTCGTCGCCAGGCCTCGCGCTTGCGCTTGGCCTCCGTGGCACGATCATCGTCCGTGGCGTTGGCCCGCCGGCGCCCTTTACATCGCTGGTTCTGTCCTCGGCGGCGGCTTTCCAGGCGAGCGATGTGCTCTTCTTTGGCAAGGGAATCTGAAGCGCTCGACGCAGTGGATGTCGAGGCGACAGCGGCTTTGCGGCGGTTACGGATATATTCGCGCTGCTGCATACGTCGCCGCTCCTTCCGCAGCCAGTCTTCTTTCCCTGAAAGGGCGCGCGGCCGACCCATCCTAAGTGCAAACTGAAACTGATAAGAGCGTAGGAAACAGCGCGCAAAACAGACGAGGACAAAGAAACACACGTGACGAGCGCTGCGCTCGTTACGTGTGCTTCTTCATTGTCATCATCTGTTTTTCGCGCTGTTTCCTACAATGAATTCCCACCAACGCGCCCAACTATCCATTCTTCTATGATAGCTGGAAAGGTTGGCGCCATCTACGAGCAACGGCGGCAACCATACTGGTTGTGTGCTTGCCGCCGTCACTTATAGATGGCGGTAGCTGTCCAGGTAGGTTTGTGTCGACAGGCGTTTGATACCGGACACGATCCTGGGGAACCTAGCCCCTAACAGCTCCTCTGTAAAAAAAATGTTACACACAATTAAAATTAGACAGAAAAGAGACAGGCAAGCGATGTAAACAAACCCAGCATCACATGCTGCACAGTGGCGTCTCCTAGTGTGGTTCGTGCTATGAATAACCATTCCTGCGATGGCCCTGAGCAATGAGCAATAGTACAAACATAAGGAAGGTGTAGCTTCCAGCTATTCAAGCCAAAGAAATGTAAGCATGGCACAGTATGTGCTATCTTCGTGGTTATGATTGTTATTTTCAAAAAAATTGCTTGCCTCTTCTTGTTCTTGCAATGATTGTGTTGTTTGTGACAACCGACAGTAGGAATGCTTTGGCGCAGTAAAGCATTTGTACAGTCAGGGGTGGTTGGCTGTGCATTTTCATTCACACCATTCCTTTCATTTGCAGGACAATCTGCTGCGATTAGCTCCCAAGCAAATGCGGGGATCAGCACAGGAGCCACCACCTCCTTCAGCCTTCCAGCATTCTCTATTGCCAGCACTACCACCAGTACCACTGCCTGTCAAGAGTCAACGAAGGCAGTGTCGGTCATAAGCAGTCCCCTAATGAGCGTGTCATGCGCACCAAGCACCAAGCAGTTGGGCGAGACTCTTGCCGAAAAGACGTCTCCAGATGGAAATGCGGCCGCCGCGGCGACGTCTAGCACGATAAACCCAGAGCTTCCGAAGGTGCCTTCAACAACAGAAGCCCCCAAGACAAATCCGCTCCTCGGTGCTCCTCTGAGCATCATCACCACCAGCGTGACGGCGCCAATGCTCAAGCTGCCGGCATCCGTACCCATTCTCGCCACCGGCATCCGCGACAAACCCGCTTTTAAGAGGCCTCTCGGCGCCGACGTCATCGTCGTCGTCACAAACATCCGCAAAACTGGAACTGCCAGCACCCATTACGAGTTTTGCACCAACCACCAGTTTCGACGGCAGCTCGAACCCACTGCTTTCCAAATCTAGTTTGCATGGTAGACTCGAGGCGACGGCGACTGCAACAACGTCGGTAGCAGCGTCACTTGCAACTTTTGGAGCCCCGACGTTCAAGGTGAACGGACCGAGCACTACGGAGAGTGGCACTAGTTTGGGCTCCTTCCCGAGCACGTCTCTCGCCCCTAGCGCTGCAGGTTCGTCTCCTTTTAAGCTCGGCACACCTTCCGTGCCCGCAGCCACTACTGTAGCGGCAACCACCGCCGCCGCATCCGTATCGTTGCCCAGCTTTCGACCATCCGTGCTGACTCCCGGTCTGCCGACGTTGCCGGCTGCAACTGCCACCACGTTGCAACAAAGCGGCGGCGGTGGCTTTGCGTTCGGCGGCAGCCTCGCCACCTCGACCGCTCCGTTGGCTCTTTCGTTCGGTCCCGCCGCAACCTCGAGCGGCAGTACCGCTCCATTCAAGTTTGGGGCCCCGCCGACCCAGTCTGTGCCCGGCTCGACCGGGCAGCCGCCGGTGCCTGCCCTTAGCACCGCAACTGCATCGTCCGGTTCATCGCTGTTCGCTTTTGGAACTCCACCCACAACTACAAAAGCCGAGCCAATTGCAGCACCGTTTGCGTTCGGGAAGTCGCCTACGTCGTCTCTGGCAAATACTCGGCCGTCCTTCGGCGTGCCTACCACGGCCTCGTTTGTGCTGGGCTCGAGCCTCACTTCGTTCCAGCCGCCGACGACGACGCCGCTCTTTCCGAGTGCATCGAGCGTGAGCCGGCCTTCAGACGGCACCGCCCCGACAGCTTCCCAAAGTGGCATCCAATTTGGGGCACGTGCGGCGAACCAGCCTTCGAGTGGCGCCATCACAACGGCATCTCAAGTCGGCTTCCAGTTCGGGACGCAATCGACGAGCGCCAGCCAACCGTCCGTCGGCACCGCCGCAACAGTGTCGCAGGTCGGCTTCCAGTTTGGGACGCGAGCTACGAGCGCCAGCCAACCTTCGAGTGGCACTACCGCGACAGTTTCCCAAAGCGGCTTCCACTTCGGGGCTCAAGCAACGAGCGCTAGCCAACCTTCAAGTGGCGCCACCACAACAGCTTCCCAAGGCGGCTTCCAGTTCGGGACGCACGCGACACGCGCGAACCAGCCTTTGGGAGGCACCACCGGCTTAACGCCGTCCCAAGGCGGTTTCCAGTTCGGGACGCACGCGTCGACTGCGAGCCAACCTCTAAGCGGCGCCACCACGGCGGCATCCCAAGGCGGATTCCAGTTCGGGGCGCAGCAGCCGGGCTTTGGCTTCGCTGCTACAAACGGACTCGCAAACGGAGTCTCTTCGAGCGGCGCCGGATCGCAGTCGACGGGCGTGTTCAAGTTTGGCGGAAGCGTCGCCCCCCCAGTCGGTGCGCCGCCGTCGTTCAACTTTGTGGCTTCACAGTGCGGCCCCAGCCTCGCTTCGAACCCGGCCTTCAATTTCGGTGAGTGCTGGAGCTCTAGCTCGACGCCTACGCGAGAGACGGTAGTGTGGCCCGGTTGGGCTAGAGTCGCTCAATAACTACGCCCGAAGTGCCAGCAATCTTTTTCCCCGATTGCCCATTCACATCTCGTTTCATTTGCTTACACGTCGGAGGTTTGTGGGTGCTGCCACTCTGTTGTCTGTGAAGGTAGGGGGCACTTTGTCCCGCTTGTTTTCCACAGAGCTCGCTCTCCAAACACAAGGCCCGTGGATTGGATTTTTTGCGTCTCATACCTCAGTCATGCGCGGGGCACGCACTGGACAGGAACGCTGCATCGATCGGCGTACGGCCGGGGCTGGTGTTGAATTGGTGCTTCACAGACTCGACACGAGCCCCACCCAGATGCGGACGCAGCATTCACATACATCAGACGAGCGCTGTGCCAGAAACACAAACAGATGATTCATGTTGTTTTCCCCGTGGATTTAGTTTTCTTCTGAGCCGCTAGGGACACGACAGTTGGGTCACTTCCCCAATAGGGTGGTTTAATGCAACAGAATCTCATCGGAATCCATGCTTCAACTTCAACTATGTTTCTGTAGTCGAAGACAGCTTTCCAGCCGCTCGAGTTCTCTCGCGTTAATCCCCGGCCATGCCTGCCGGAGCAGTCGGGAATGCAAAGGACCATCAGCTGGGACTTTATTTTTATGCGTACCAGTTCTATTCAAAGTCGAGGCAAGCTGGCACTCGAGAATTTGGCTCGTCGGCTACCGAAATGGAGATGCAGTTCGTGGCTTCTCCGATAAAAAAAAAAACGGGGCTGCATTTCTGCGGTGCTTTGCGATCGCATTTCAACATTTTAATGTACGAAGACAAGCCAGGGCCGGCGTTAGGCTCGGGCCACTGCAGCCCCATGCCCCGCCCTGGCAACGAGGCCCCGCAGCCGACAGCTAATAATCTTAATTAACTTGTAGTATTCTGAGGTGTGGCGGTTGTTTCGCAGCAAATTCTAGAAGCAAAGAAGCCGGCGCCTTCTTGTCCCTGGGGAGGCGCCGGGGGGACACAAAGAGAAAAGGACCCATTATTTCCTACGCCGTATCCTCCGAGAAAGTATCTGGAGGGGCAAACACACCTGAAGCAATAGGACCGGCCATTTTTCTAATAACGCAGCTTGCAAGCCACTTGAAACCTCAATGGTTTAAAAACCAGATTACTTGGTTATGGTGGACTTAGTTTTATGTACATCCTCAAAAAAAAAAAAAAAAAAAGAGTGCAGCCCATGTACGAAAATGACCTCTACTTGTGGACGACGGAACTTTAGTGGCAAAATGCACTGTGCACACCAGCATGTTCATGGGATTAGGTTCAACACTCATGAGAACTACTGTGCATCGGAAACATTGCCGTAGTCGGTCGTCGTATTCAAACTTACTTGGGAAGAACGGTACTGAGACAGTGTGAAGTGTAACATTCTCATAGCATGTCAATTCTAGCTACTACTTCTGATAGAATGAAAAGTTCTCGAATTACCGTATGGCTCTACAACTTTGATTGGAACTAATCGTGCGAATTTTCTCAGGCAAGCAGACAATACTTCTGTCAGTGTCCCTGCATGTTTTTCTATTTTTGGGCTTGGGTGGCCTGGGGCATGCCGCTGCCTATAGAATGCAGCATGAATGCTCCGTAATATATAAGAAACCCGGGCGTTAAGGAGCTCGTGTCGCAGAAAAGCGGCCCTCGGTAGCGTGGCAGAAAAGCCGGCAATGGTGGCGCGACACGAAAATTCTGATTGGTCGATAGGGAGCGTCACGTCGCAGCCACATGGCCTCTCGCAAGAATTTCAAACAATGCTCACATAAAACGTGACGTTACGCGTGGAATGAGCGATTAAAAAACATGATGTGTAACGCAAATTAAAGGTCGCCGCATGTCTCAAATGGTTTCACTTTCAATTTTAGGTGGGATTCGAACCCATCGACCCTTCAGTTGCGAGCCAGACAAGCTACTCACTAGGCCATGTCTGCCGCACTTCCTGCTCGCTGACAGGAAGAGCATGAGAAGCGAATGCAAACGGGGCTTGATAACGCTATCACGTTCCACTCTTAAAGGCGAAGCTTAAAGAGAGGGACACTGATACCTCCCAAAAATGTTTTTAATGCGAATGCATTAACTGTCCCATGAACTGGAGCGAGCTGACGTCATCAGTTTGAAGCGCGGAAATGGCACCTAGTTTCCCCAATCCTTCGGTTCCATTGGCTGGCGCGCATCGACGGGGCTCCCATTGGCCGCTGCACTCGTCAGTTTTCACAACCACTCACCCCATGGCGCTGCGTGTCCATCAGCGCGCTGTTAACACGGAGTGCCCAAGGTCAGCGCGCCCAGGGGAGAATGCGCGCTGACCGGCGACGAAAAGAACTCGGCAGACGACAAAGGGAGCGGACGAGTGGCTCGCATGCTATCGCATTCACAACTCGTAAGACGTGCTTAGGTGTACCTCGAGCTTTTTTTAATTTTTTTGCCAGGCGATTCATTATGGTGTCGGAAGACTACCCAATTAATATTTTGCTACAGAGTCGCGTATATTTTTGATAGTAAAGCCAAAAAAACACAACTGCTCGAAACCGAAGCCTGTGCACGGAGGTCGGAGAAATGTAGAGGAGAGAGTGAGTGCCGGAAGTCACGTAGCTATGCGCAACCGTGCAATTTTTTTTATTTTTTTTTGCACGCACCAGACAACATGCATTGCGGGGTTGAGGGAATCGTTTGCCGTGCGATTCCTTTGCAGTTATGTTTGTTCCCCTCGCTGTTCTGCACTTCAAGATGAGTTTTGTACATTGAAGAGTTGGAAATGAGTAGTGAGTGCCCAAGGTGAATTCCCATGATCGGCTCTGAAAAGAATACCCCCCAAGATGTTGCGTAAAGAGCTGCCTCACAGTTCCTGCATCCAAAAGTGGCATTGTGCGGTAGAGACTGCACAAGTTTCTGAAAGATCAACAGGATCGGAACCAATGGCTGGCTGCAATTCCTCGGAACCCTTGGAAAGCAGACGCTACCCGATTTATATGCCCCTTGCATTTTGTGGAAAGTGACTACATTAGAGGGTTTTATAATAGGGGACCCCAAAGAAAGAGGGCTCACCACTCTCTGTCGTTATTCGTGCACCCTATAACCGAGCAATGGTGTCCCTATGACCGGGGGACTGTCGCCAGCCAAGCCCGTGGCTCTAATTAAGTTTGGGAGTTTAAAACGGAGAAGAAATTGGAACAAAGTTCAGGCAATGCATACACACAACACTGGCAAATCCTCTCATCCGGGATTTCCCTCTTTCTAATGCACCAGCAAGGGGGAAAGAGCCGGCAGCCCTTTCCCCTCTTGCCCTCTTTCAGTAATACGGTCTATAAGCCGTCGATGCCAACCTTGCTGTGTTTGGGTACCCCAATTTCTTAGGGGAACCCAAACATTGGAGCCCCCTATTCTTTAACTCTCTATTGAGTTTGCAGGTGTCAAAAAGGGAATCATCGCTTACCTTTTACTTTTAGTTCAGCAATGTTTTGTCCACATTTTTTTTCTTCTTTTTTTTACAAAAAAAAATTGTAAATAACGCAAAATGTTTGACAAAAAAAAAGAGCAAGCCATATTTATACTGGGATGGAACCTCGGTCCGCTGCGTGTGAAGCGGACATCTTTCCGTTGAGCTACTCGTAGTAATGCAGCCGGTCCACTATAGGTCGGAAAGTTTGTTGTCGACTTCCCTCAAGCAAAGGCACTCGCGGCTCGGAGTCGGGCAGCACCACGGATTGGCCACATTCACACCTAGTAAAGAAATCATACACGTGCATTTTCAATTCGAAGTACGCACTTCGTGCTTCACGTTTGTGCGAGCGATGTCTTCATCCACGAATTCTTTGGTTTGATCCAAAATTTCTCCTTCGAAGGAAGACAGATTCGCCAGTACCGCAAACGAGTTCTGAAGTAAAGGTCCCACGTCAGTCGTCCGCTGCCATCGCCGTCCAGCCCACGAATCACGCGATACGACGCCATGTTGAGAATTAAGCTGTGAATGCACAGAATGCATCAGTCTCTGTGCAACTTTTTTTTTTTTTTTTCATTTATTGGATTTGCATCTTTTTAGAAGCCACAATAAATGGGTTTCATATTTTTTTCTATTTTTAATATTGAGTGTGTGCCTTCAATGACCCACAACTTAGATTAAACTTGGTGGTTGTTTCTAAACCTTAGAAAACGGCCCGTGACCACGGCGATGAGAGCGAGTGCGGCTCCAACCAGCCAGTTCTCGATTGGCGGTTTTCGGGTGAAAAGAAACCGAATTTCGAGCCGCAAATTCTGTTCTGGGTAGTTGGGCTCCAATATGTCACGTACAACAAAAAGCCTCGGCGAGCATAAATACCCTGTCAGTGTCCCTGTCCTCTACGTTTTTTAGGCTACCTGCTCAACTTGCAAGTTAGACAACATGCAATGTCACCCCACCAGAGACCGCAGGAAACTGCTATTGTTGTAGCCATTTTGAATTTAGAAATATTAAATAGTATGGCAGAAAGTAAATGCCAAAGTGTACAGCCTGGGTATTCGAACATGTGTTTAGTTGTGCAAGTCACCATGGTGGCCAACTTGCACATACAGGTCTGTGCTTCGGAGTATACATAGGTTGCACTGACGTAATTTGGTCCTCCTTTCTGGTGGCCGAACTTCCTCGAGCGTAGCCTTTACCGTGCATATTCTACGAGCAGTACACGAGCGTCGCGAGCGAGCGGAAACGAGTGAGCACAGCTTCATTATACTTCGTTTCACTTTATCTACGAGCGAAGCCAAAGCTAGAAGCGCGAGACCAGCGCTTTTTGCGTTTCTGCCCAGCTGGCGCGCTCGAGCAAAGCCTGAAGGCACGGAGCTTTCGTGCTCGCGCTTCCAGCTTTGCCTTCGCTCGCACATAAGGTGAAACGAAGTATAACAGCAGGTTTTGGCCACCAGAAAGGAGGAAGGATATGACGTCACGTGCAACCCATGTATTAAAATGTGCGTGAAAACACTAAAATGTTGCCTCCGTGAACATTATGATAGACTGGGAATTTTGGAACACACTATGCTCAGTTTCATCTCAAGTACGAGCAAAGTCAAAGCTATGTGCGATCTGTAGCTGCCAAGCACACACTGTGCATAGTTGTGAAGAAAGTATCATTATACCCAAGGTTCAGTGTTTTCGGAGTTCTTTTTTCGTGGGATTCGGAGGATGTTTTTAGAAGTTCCGAAATTAAATTTAATTTGGCTGCGTCCCACTTTTTCATATTAATAAATCTGGACACAAATTTAATCTGAATTCATATAAACTCACCTGTATCGAATGTTTCTACTGCATTGGCACCTTTGCCACTGGCATTACCAACCGTAACACCATAAAATGTGCAAACAAGTGCTGCTCCGGTAGAATGTCAACAATTTAAAATCGCAAGTCGTGGACAAAGTCGCCGGATAGCCTTTGTTTGTTTTTTTTCCCTGCACTGCACCCCTTGGCTGTGCAAGGCAGAATAGAGAAGGGAGTAACATAGAAGCTTCAACTTTTTTCAGCTTCAGCATAGCTTTCACCGTTATATTAATGTTATAAAAACACAGCCCCTTTTCACTCTACAAACTGGTAACCAGAACAGTGCCTTGTAATGACCCGAAAGGACAGCAATTAATTTTTAAGGAACCTCGGCGAGATTAACGGCCATTCCGAAGGACCCCGTGCTCCGACATAACTTGTGTGAAATCCCAATTTCCGAAACTTTTAATGGCGAGCATTTTTCGGATTTAATTATGCCAGTTTACGCTAACTCGGGAGAAGATTACATATAACGCTGCTTTCCTGGGTCCTTGCAGGTGCCCAGGTAGCCAACAGCAGCCTCTTCTCCATAGGGACAGCTGCCTCCCACAGTGAGCGGACATTGGCCCGCCCTCGCAGCAAGAGGATAACCAAGAAGTGATTGGGCCCATCACCACAAGCATCAACAGTGGCGCAGGGGGAGCACCCCCTTCCCTCAACTCATCTGTACAAAAGACCATTTGTTGTCACTCGATATAATTTTCAAATTAAACTGCCAGGTTGTAATTATACTGCAAGCGGAATGGTGGCACAAATTTTTTTCTTTTAGGTAGGACAACATTGACTGCAGCACTGTTCTTGCCTTTGGGAGAGTTTATGATGAATGCATTTGTTCCGAACCTGTACATAGTAGCATGCAGTTTTTAAACGGCTTTCTTTTTTATTTTGTTCCGTTCTCGAAAATAAAGAGGCAAAAAGATTGTACCAAATAATTGTTTTAATTATTTTGTCACTTTCATTCTTTCAATGTTTTATGTACACTCATTCACATAACGAAAAATGGAACTCCAATGGGCTGTCTCATACAGTATATACAGAATGGCAGGATGCTTGCAGGCTGCCAACTTTTGGTCGGATGGCTCCTGCAATGAGATAAGAAGAGCGTTTTCAGGAACGGCACTCTGTTACTTCGTAAAAACAAGTCTTAGTTTTGCAAGCTCAGACATTAACTTACCACGAAAGTATAGCTAGCTGGTGCATTTGTTTGGTGAAAATATTGAGGTACAGTGGAATCCTGCTACAACTAAACCAATGGGGCATGCAAAAAGTTTTTTTTTAAAGGGGTAGGGAAACGAAATTCCAGCGCTCATTTTCTAGCTTGAATGTGTTGCATGTTGCACCCTAACCTCAAAAACACCAGTCTTCCGTTGAAAGGCACAAGAACACTAATTTTAAAGCTAAATAAACAATCTTTCAATGTGCACCTGGTGGATGCATGCGGAGCCTAGTTTGGGAGGTGATCTAGCAACGTTGGGGAACTTGCTACGTAGTCGTGACGTAGCAGATTCCTTCGGAGCAGCGCCGCTCTTTGGAATTTCGATGTTTTCCCTTCTTCGCTTTCCTCCACTCACAAATGGCGCATTGAACTAAACAGTCCAAGAAGACGGACAGGAAGGACTCCCCTCTTTCTCGGACCCTCGTTTGTGCACCCGGATACAGTGATTCTCCCCCTAGAAGATTAGCCAGTCGCTCAAAACTCGGACAAACGTTGCTTTTCCCACCCCGTTCACCCCTAAGCTGACAGTGCTGTGGAAGCTACGTACTCCTTGGGCCAGCCACACGCTCGTCACCCCACAGGTACTTCGAACGGCTCGATTGTAACGCGTTGACGCTATTGACACCACAACGCTGACAACGCCACCAAGGGCGAAGCTCATAACCACGCCAGCCTCTACGCCACGAATGCGGGGAATCTTTTCTTTCTGTTTTTGTTTGCGCCGGAGATCCCATGACGCATCGCGCTCTCCGTTCGCTTCTCTTCGGGCGCTCGCTCGAGTGCACCGTTTGGAGCGAAAAATATAGCCAATCGGTCAAAATACAAACGTGCCATTATCATTTATGGTTATTATCCGTCATGCTTGACCCATTTCCGAACAAAATTTTAATATTTCAATTTTTGTTTCCGTACGCCTTTAATACTGCGATACCATATTTACTCGCATAATGAACATACTTTTTTCCCAAAAAATTGACACATATTTGGGGGGTGCGTTCATTACGCAGGGTAAAATTTTTGCATTTACACACTTCGTGCAAATGTCATGTTAGGTGCCAATACGACGCAGCAAAGTACTGTGGCACGTCTCCACTGCCGGAGGCATACCCACGGCTGGTCGGGAGCACGCCACAGTAACCATGCTTCGTAAATTGCAAACCTTTTTAGGGCGCTTTCGGCGTGCCTCTTGCCGAAGGAGAAGCGCTTTACAAAGCTCACTCAACACAGACAGCAACGCAACCTTTCTTAGGCCTAACCACTTTCACAATTTCACTGTCCGAAAGCAAACCACAGACAACAGCGTGTTTCTTGACATCAATGCATCCGATAGGCGAAGAATGTCCGGGGCTGGGCAATTCCTTGACCCAAGCTTCATCAAGTGTGCGTGCGACTCGGTTTCACGGCTGATCACTCCCGCAACTTACGAGAGCGGCTTAGCTTGACTTGGCCTGACCGCTTGGCGGCAAAAGAAAATTGGCTTGGTGGCTAGCTAAGTTGGACGCAATTCAAGACTCGCAGAGCCGAAAATTGGAGGTGCGTTCATTACACGAGGGAAAAAAAAAGAAGTCCAAATGTATGTACCTGTTGTGGGGAGTGCGTTCATTATGCGAGTAAATACGGTAGTCCTTTATCAGGCTCATGTGCCCCTACTAATGCACTGAAGCAGCCACGGTCGTAGGCGTCTTGTGAGAGTTTCTCATGGTTTGGCAGTTGACGTCAAATTAGGTCTTCTTCTTTGTTTCCAATTACGACACGGCCCCTTCACTTCCAGTGTGTCTAGCAAACTATTATTTTGAAATTCCCTGACTTTTCCAGGCTTTCCCTGACAATCTCAAGTGAAATTTTCTGATCACTGTAGAGGCGGTTAAATATATAAGACCATTACAACACAAGGCATTGAGCACTGTGGGGATCATTTTACACGGGCTTAATCCAACTTGCATATTCCGAAATATTCGGGTTTGTCCAGTCCGGGTTAAACGAGCGAGCACTTTCTTGCCACCGACATCGTCAGTGAAGAGGCCACTTTCGGAAAGGAAACACTATGAAAACACGACGCTCAATTACACACGTCAATAACCGAATGGCAGCGTGGCCGCCAGATGCACACTTTCGGATACTTTCGGCTTAAGGCTTGGTTTGGATTGGGGTCTGCAGCTTTCCCATTTGTTAACTAAATCTAGTATCTCTAACTGGATGTAGCCTAGTGTCGTTCCCTCAATCCAAGGCTTGAACTGGATTGGTCGGCTGTTCCCTTTGCATCGTGCGGCACACTCTACATCGGGTGAGCAGAGCCCGTGCTCCGCTCTAAGCAGAATTTATTGCCTTTTTTCTGCCCCCAAGTCCTCAAGTTTTTGCTCAGGACGCTCGATGGCGTTTCCGGCTCAATTTCCCTGAATGGGCTCGCTTTTTAACAATATCCCTGACAATTCCCCGATTTCTCCTGGTAATTAAAATTTCCCTGACTATTCCCGATTTTCCCGGTCGCTAGACGCCCTGACTTCACCGCAATGGTCGTGCAAGAAGTCTGATATTCTCATCAAGAATGCATCCTTTGTGCAAGCCCCTTATCACTGGTAGCAGTGCAAGCCCCTTAACTCTGGTAGCAGTGCATTTGTAGCTCTGTGCGACACTAAGAGGTCGCGACAGCAGCCTGCATTCGGCACATGCCAAAAGCGCCTAAGGATGTAAGAGCAGCCTTAAAACTCCTGGTTCAAAAAATTGACCGCATCTCCACGTGGTGAATGATGTTGATTGGGGCGAAGCTCTGGTGGTGATTGTCTGGGTAGACGCTGAGCCGCAGCATGCCGAGCCTTTCGTTCGTTTTCATTCATGTCAGAAAGAGAATGTGTGGTATGGAACGTGGTTATATACGCATTTGAGCATTTGACCGCAGCGCCCTCTCGTCTATAAACATTGAGCCAATGCATGCAAAGTTTAACGCGATTATATACGCATTTGACCGCAGCACCCTCTCCTGTATAGACGTTGAGCGGCTACATGCAACGTTTCATCCATGACATCCCCAGCTCTTGAGTTACTACCACATCTCAGAGCTCCCTACTCGTACCGCAGTCGTGGCCGAGTGGTTAAGACGATGGACTAGAAATCCATTGGGGTCTCCCCGCACAGGTTCGAATCCTGTCGACTGCAGAATTTTTTTCATAATTTTTCTTTATTTTTTTCATCTTTTTTATCTTTTTTGCCCTACACGAGCACGTGAGCATGTGCACATGAGCTCATGAGCAGGAGCAGGAGCAGGAGCACTGGACGCCAGACAGATGGACGGACGCCAGACAGACGGAGGGACGGACGGACATGGCTAGCCCCTAAGGAGCTTCGCCCCTAAAAAGCAGGCCAAGCTACGGAGAAAGGCAAGCACTCCAAGACCGAAACCTTGTGAAGGGGCTAGTAAGAACCCCGGCAAAATGTCCCATACTATCTTTCGCAGCTTTGCGTCCCGCACCCCGCATTCCACAGACCCTCTCCAAAAAAAAAAAGTGCCACAGGGCCGTGTCGCTGCATTTTGCGTCCCCGCCAACTTCCGGTCCAATGAGATGAAAAACAATCCCTACAACAGCTCCCCGACATGTCCGCAAAGTATCGGTTAGCGAGAGACTTATTGGAGACTTCCTAAAACGACCAATCGTCGTTTTAAGAAAGAAAAACAAGGCAGTGCGTTGCCGCCTACAACTGCAGGACGGACGACCGAACCAGAGGTGAGAGCAACTCCCCCAGTTCGAACGACGTAAAACACATCCAGAGCAACGCTGGACGTGGATAGGTTTTCAAATGTCTGGGTGCCAAACTCTTACTCCGAAGCTAGGAACGCAGCTGCAGGAAGGCGCAGACCTGGCCAAGACGCTGCAGGCGCATCAAAAGAGACCGGAGTGGGCGGCGCCTCGCTGTACGACGTAATGTGGACCCCAGCTGCCCAGGTTGGACGCAGCCAACCAGCTGCCGAGGCACGGCGGCACGCCCTCTACAGGTGTCGCATGCTCCCGATACGAGGTGTTGCTTCAAGGGCCACACTTGCAATACGAGTGGCTAGGAGGCGACGAACGCATCGGTCATCGTTGGTCATTGCAATGCGCGCGCGCATTGCAACCGATCTTTGCCATGAAACTGCGAACGCACCCCGTGGTTTTGGATGGACCCTCCTTAGAATCCAGGCTCTCTAGCACTCTCGTGCCGAAAGAGCCAGAAACTAGTAAAAGACGCGCAACTGGACTGCGCCGGAGGGCCCCTCACCTCGTTTCACCTGCGGGCTGCCGCGGTGGTCCTGTGGTTGCGGGTCTCCCGGGAGCGCTCCTTCTTGGAGGCCTTGGTGGAGGAGGAGCGGTGGCGATGGTGGTGGTGGTTGTGCTCCCCGTGGCCAGACGGGGAGGACTTGTGGCGGGAGCCCCGGTGGCCGCCGCTGCCCGAACGCTTCTTGGCCCCGTGCCGGTGCGAGGGGGACCGCGAGCGCGACCGGGACGACACGCTCCGCTTGCGCTTGTGCGAGCCGTGCCGCTTGGAGCCGCTCTCCTTGCGCCTCTCCTCCGACTTGGACCTGGAGAGAGAGAGAGAGAGACGAAACATTTTTAATGCCCCGAGTTCAATGCTCGGGGAGGGGGGTCCCAGATCCCATCGGCCGTTTGTCTTGTACAATAGATGGTGAAACACTTCCAACTAAAAAGACAACCGCTCATGTCGCGCTTCAATACTCGCCTACGAGGAACTTTGGAGAAAATGCTCTTGACGACCGCCTGACGCCACCATGCCTGGAATGCGACTTCTGCCAGTGTGTTTCGTGTTCTATAGACCATTCCATTTAGCGCTCTCAGGGTGGCGCCATTTTGTTTGACCGCAGCACCCTCTCCATACATCAGGGAAGTTCAGCAGGTTCGGCGGAGTAAAATGAGAGAGGGCACGCACCCGATTCCGCTAGCAGACGACGAATCGGGAGGTTGCTGTTCTCCATCTTTGGGCTGTACCGGCAGACTGTATTGAACATCAAAATCTCGCTCGTGGCTGCCATTGCAAAGTGGTTCGCATTCTTAGAATATTTATGACTACTCCAAAATCAGCCTATAGCGCTCTGTTCGATCAACTAGCGTATCTCTGTTCCGTCACTTCAATAGCAGTGGATTCAGCCGGCAGTACTACCCACAACCACTGAGTCTATTCCGTCAGGAGGGCACGTTTTTATTTATTAATCCAGACTTCAACTCATTGTCGCTAAAAGCCTACACCAGTACAAACGTTTATAGGAAAAAAAGCTACAGCAACTGGATTTACTTTTCGCCAGACTCTGACAAAGTTTTCCCGTTTCTTCTTTATTTGCACGCAGGTAACAGCGCGATTGGACCCTGTTAGTCTTTTTATCGCGCATAGCATTACACGATGACTTGCATATCGAAATCCGTGCACCTGGGCTCAAAATTTACAAAATGGTATGATTTTAAACAGAGTTCGAAAGTCAGCCGGATGTTACGTACAGTTCCCTCAGCGGAGCAGACGACGCGCGGGGCGAGGGATTTTGATTTCTCTCCGCTCTTACTAGTGGAATGGTCTATGCTGCCAACGAACCAGAAGTGGTCCTAAAGTGAAAACAAAATATGTCGCGCGAGACGGGGTGTCCCGCTGCCGAATGTCGCAATCCCGGAGGTCGTTCGTAAAAGCTAAAAAAAAAAAAGGATCGGCTAACGCAAGCGTCGTCGTCGTCATGGCATCTCAACTTGCACTCGCAGGGATGGAACTGGGCAAAGCAGCTTTGGAGCAATTTGGGAGCAAAACAAAACAGCAGGCTGGAAGCAGCAAAAAAAGAGGTCTTGGAGCAAGTTGGGGGGCAGCATACGAGTTTTAAGAATGTTGAAACAGAGGCTAAATGTCACCTGGTTTTCAAAAATAGGGCATGCATTTAACTCCATGTGAACGGTAGTTTCAATAAACTCTTTAGCTGCAAATATTTTTCACAAAATTACGCACAAATTACACTACATGTGAAGCAAAGCTGCACGTGACAGTGACACGTGATAAAACAAACTTGCAAAGAGGTAAATGTAAACAGGTACAAATAGCTTTCATTGGTCAGCATTGACTAGTAAGATGCACCGAAAAATAAAAATGCAGGTACAAAAATGGTCTTTCATTTTTCAGAGAATAGGAGAAGATATTAAATGTCCTTGTACATATAAATCCATTGGAACTTTGTCAATTGCTCACGCATACACTTCACTTTTTCGAGATTCTGAGCCAACTTCGCATGAGCCTCCACCAAACAGCACTTGTCCAGACCCAATCTTCTCCATCTCCTTTTTTTTTCAGATCCGACTCAATCAATGACTGCGCATGCTCAAGCATAGTCCGCAAACTGGTGCGCTGTTCAAGTTGTCGCTCTCCTTCCTGAAGAGGAGCTCTCTTCGTACTCGCTCCCCTCGCACAGCTCTTCTTCCTCTTCTGCCTCTCGTCGTACTTGCTTTTCAACCTCTAACCTTTCTGTGTAAACTTTATGAGACATCTTCACAACTTGCAGCAAGTCTGCTGTCAAAGGCACTTTCGTGACATCACTGCCAAATCACTTCCAAGCGCAATCACGATCTGGCAGCTCGTATCTTGCTCCGTCATACTACTCACTGCTCGCTCGCCTTTGTTCCCAAGTTTTCTGCGCAGGGCCGCAGCGCACGTTTGCTCCACTATTCTTATCTTCAGAGGAAGTGACTCCAGGACTTCAGAAAAGCACGGTGAGCATGCAGCAACGGCAGCTAACGTTGGCAGGTAGCGACCTTCAGATACATCTTTTCGGATTCGGATCCATTCGCGTCCCATATGGGCCGGACGTTCCAGTGTCAATGTTGCCAACAGAAACTGCGAGACGGCTAATTTCGGCGAGGCTAGTTCATAATTTCAGTTTGGGCGCACCTTCGTGCAATTTTGTTTTCATTTATACTTTTGTATCAGTGTGGAGCACGAAAAGTCATTAGGCACACAATGGCACAGCAGTTCCACCTCTGCGTTCGACGACGGAGAGCGACCTACAGCAGAATACGCACCTGCCACATCAACCTCGGCCGCGGTGCCAGCACCGAGATCGCAGCGGGCAACTAAACAGCGCGAGTGCGACGTCCTCGGGTGGAAACCGAGGAATGCAACAGACACACTCCGGGCGCCTCACCCCCGCCTACTGTATTTCAGACACACGCTCACCTGACCGGAGAAGAGGGCAGAGCGAGGCCGGACTCCTTGTAGCCCCTGGGCGGCGTTCGTCCGCCCCGGAGGGCGGAGGGGGCCGTCGGGGGAGGGGGGCTGGGGCCAGTGCCATTGCTCGAAGAGCTCGACCCGTGGCCACCCCGGGGGGCCTCCTTGCGGCTGCGGCCCCCCGCGGGTGAGGAGGAAGACGACGGGCTCGGTTTGCGCTTGGCCCCCGTGCTCGGGATGTGGTTGGACGCCGTGCGGTCCACCCTGCAAAAGGAGCGTCGAGTCGTCGAGAAACTCTCTGGACGATGTTGCGAATCAAATCACGACTCCGCGTGCTTCGTATGTGCAGTTGGAGGCGGCAGTAACTTCCGACGCAACAGTTTTTAACTGTAAACCTTCTTTGGCTAGGTGTTCAGCATTTCGTGAAGCTCAAGACAAAAGTGAAGCCCGAATACAAGCGTGGCAACGAGGCTTGACGTCGATCACCATTGTATCGGGTGGGAGAGTAGGAGTGAGGTGCTCGACAGTGATTGGTTGACGGTGAAGTCATGTGACCAGAGGGGTAATAGAGGAGGAGCTTGACCACCTATGCACACTGAGAGAGAAGAGCTCGAGAGTATGGAAGGCTCTAGAACAGGGGTCTCAAACACGCGGCCCGCAGGCAACCGGCTACGAGTCCCGGTCCCAATGTCTCGAGCGCTAGAGATGGCATGCGCCAACTTGATCTCATCTCGCCGATTCACTTTCGCTCAAAAAGCAGCCATGCTCTTTTAATGTATTCACATAGTTTATACCTATTTGGGTTCATTTGCCTTTTGTTTCGCTTTATATTTTGCTTCCCAGCTTTTTGTAATGTACAATAATTCCGCTTCTAGGCTGCAAGCGCAAGATTTCGGCTGCGCGAACTCTCGATCAGCAAGAGCAAGTGGCAAAGATAAAGCTGCGAGCTCGGGATTCTCGCCTTCAAAAATATATCGCCATTAAAAGACGAGTATTTGTTCGACTGTTGTAGGAAAAATTGTCAAGAAAACAGCAACTCTCATATTAACTACTTGTTTTTAGAGACATGTGGAGCTTGGTCAATTCCTGGGTGAATTGAGCAACGGGAACGACAATGTGCTTGTTCTATTAAAAATGCCAGCACGTTGGCGGAGCAGTGTCATTTTTATTCTTATCACATCAGGTCAAGGCCCAAAATAGTCTTATAAGCAAATCAAATCTAAAGATGTCACTGGCAAGACTTTGAGTTTACAAAAAGCATACAAAAAGCATGAGGTTTACCCTCGCCTCGCGAGGGTAGACCTCATGCCTCGCTGCGACACTTGGAATGGTTCACTGGGAACAGAGCTTTGCCAATTGCCAAGTTCCACTGAAATGCAGAAGAGTTGGTCAATAGGTTGAATTTCTGTCAAAATAGAGACTATAAAAGAAAATACAGAATGCAGCACATTTTTTGCTGTTCTTTTTCAAATGAGGCCATGAAACTAAGTTCAATTGGCTACTAAAAAAAAAAAAAAAAAAAAAAAAGTGCTTAGGTTATGAAGCTGCTAAACTAGAAAGCAAACATTTCACTGGACCTCCAAACATGCACCATTTCACAGCTCTACTGCGACGTTACAATTGTAGCTGAACAGTAGTATACGAATGCTTTGAACCCATTTTAGAGAGTCTGAAAAAATTGGTTTCTCAACTTATCACGCTGCAATTGACTACAGAGGTGCGGCTAGGTGGTGGATGCTTGCAGTGAAAATGTCAACAGAGGAACCTAGCTTGTTCAAAAGAGAAAGAAAAACAACTTGCTTCGGGTAATTTACAGCAGCATCCGCAGATGGTGCATGCCGTCTGCACAATGCTGTCAACAGTCTGAATCGTTACGGATGCCCTGGCGCCAAGCTTAGCGGACGATTTTCAAAAAGTTTTGACTATGCTTCCTTAGCGCGGCGCACATCTCTCTAAGGCACGATCTTCAAAGTGCAATAACTTTTTTAGTAAATGAAGAGGTATTTAAATCCCCCAGGGTCCTCTATTTCTTGTATGGATATGATCGAACAAGCCACCGCATCCTCAAGTACTTACTGCTGCGCCTTCTGTCGGTAAGCATCATTATAGCACCGCCTCCGAATGCCAGCCGCAAATTGCCCTAAACGTTTTTTTTTTTTTTATTTTTGAACGAGACAACCTAATCTGCTAATATTTTCACTCCAAGCTTCCACCACTTAGGCGCACCTTTGCAGTAAGTCACAGCAACATACGTTGAGAAACCGAGTTTGGCCAACCCTTTAAAGTGGGTTCGAAGCATTAGTGTACAGGATGCACAAAGAAAACCTGGCCTTGATGCTTCGACTTGCCAGAATTAGAGATCCTTACAAAGACCAAGGACTATAATAACTGCATGGTATAGTTGAAAGCGTCACGTCCAAGATTACCACTCCAAACACATGGTGCCTCAACAAAGAATGACACATTACCTGGGACTGCGTTCAATGATGGCCTTGGCTTCCTCTTTCTTTTTGGGTAGTGAGTCCAGAACAGGAGACTGCCTCGGTGAATCTAAAAGGCAGGACAAAAGTGAAAAAGGTCCGAATTAATGCATATAATTAGCCTGTGCACTTTCCGGTTTTAACCTAAAAACACTGAGAAACATCTGCCAGTGACAAAAAATACAAAATCAGTTAAAACCGAAGAACGATTAGGTTGAATGTTTCTGCCCTAGCAACGGCCATTTGCTTCTAAACTCCTGCCCCATAGAGCTTAGTCAAACTTGTTACTTCGTGCACTCGGCACCCTTCCAGTGTCTATTCAGAGGTCGCTGTGGTTCTTGGAAGACACTGCCAACGTCAGTGTGGTCCAGCCACTGACCTTGGAGAATGCATCTCTTCACAATAATGAACCTCAGTTTTGCTTGCTGTGGCAGCATTCATTCACGTTGCCTAAGGGTGCACTAAGCTTGATTTACTTTTTCACCGATTTTTTTTTTTTTTTTCATTAATAAACACGGGAAAGTACACGCCCTAGAAAATAATCGATCAAAGTGGCAATGTTTGTACAATTTTCCCCTGCGTTGTGGCCACATAGTGCTACCGTGAACCATTTCCACCTTACATAAAGCACCAAGAATGCAGACCTACCCACGCAAGTCCCCAGAACTTGAGGTGATTTATCTCCATACTCTGTTAAGGCTTCATATTTACGGTACTCAGGGGCAACGCCGTTCCGAGAGGAATACAGCCCTGGATCCTTTGAATGCAGAACGCGTTTTAATGAAAATGACATCAAGGTTTGTGTTCCGTCGCAGCACTCTGCTGTAACCCCCTGCTTAACTTAGCGGGCTAAGATTGCGCTAAATTTAGCAGGCTACCATTCTGCTAAAATTAGGCTGATATTATTCAGCTAAATTTAGGGGGGATAACGGTCAGCTAAATTGAGAGTTAAGGTTGAGCTATATTTAAAAAAATAACACTCAGCTAAATTTTGTAGGCTCACGTCCTGCTAAATTTAGGGGGCTAACGTTAAGCTAAATTTAGGGGGCTAACGTTAAAGGGAAGATGGGGCACTTCTGCATTTGAGAAAAAACACTTGAATTGTGTTCGTTTGGCCTTTAGAATAACAGATATCACAATTATATTTCAATGCGACGCGCCGGAGAGCCATAAGAGCAATTTCAAAATAGGGCTTAAGCCCCGCCTCCCTAGCCTTGGGCAGCCAAAAGGTCCGTCGATGACGTCACGTACAGTGACTGTCTTTCGCATTTTCTCGCGTTTAACAATTACTTGCGTAACAAACGGGATGGGTATTCGGGTTCACGGGGTAAAAATACACTAGAATTCACTTCTAACTCATTTTTTTCAAGAACCTCCGTAGCTTCCCTTTAGGCTAAATTTAGGGGGCTAATGTTCAGCTAAACTCGGGGGGTTAACATCCTGCCAAATTTAGGAGATTACATCAAGCTAAATTTAGTAGACACACATTTCACTGAATTCAGCAGGCTAGCGCACTGCTAAACTTAGTGGGCTAGCATTGCTAAATTTAGTGGGCAGTTTAGCGGGCTAAATCGAGCAGTCGTACACCCTGGTAAATTTAGCAAAACATTACTGCGGGCGTCCTAGTTGGTGGAACTATGAGTCACGTGGGCATGTGGCTGGTGCTACAAGGGGCCATGCGATCACGTGATGCGACGTTATCAGGCCATGCGACACCCCCGGTGTCGTGTCAACAACACTGTGCGATCCAGTAATGTTGGGTCCGAGTCGTAATGTAATGTGACATCATTCCGTCGCATGACACTATGCCGTGCTAAGTGATGTCACACAACACTGGAACTTGACCACCATGACGTCACATCACATTTCCTTAATTGAAACTGTGGCATCGCATGACGTCGTGCGAGTCATATCGCGCAACACTCCGAATTTGCCACAAGGACGTCTTGTGACAGTGTGATGTTCCCTGTAATGCTACCCAGATTTGCATAAACAGGGTATTTTTGGAAATACGGGCCAAATTAGAAATACGGGCCAAAAAGGGCCCATCGAAGAAAATGATTAGCATTCGGTATAATTGGATAACTAATTACTTTTTAGTACTAGAACTTTTTACCAACTTTAACGGTTGGGCACTTGATGCGAATCATCCAAAACTTCTAAATCCACAAATATTACAATGATATAAGGGCAGCATTTCACGGCATGCCACACATTTGCTCAATTTTGATGCGTTTCTAGGTTTTGATTTTTTATTGGAGCGCACCTCCGCGCCGGCAAGTCTTGCGGCCAAAACGCGCAATGTGCAAGCGCCACCACACATTGCAAGTAAAAGTGCATCTTCAGACTGCAGTGATGCGATAGGTCCAAGTCATTTCGGAATACCTTTTGGGGCAGCCAAAAGTCCACTCTGGAGCGGGAAAAATAACTTTTCGAGCATAAGCACATCCCTAGTTTTTATTCATACGAGTGCAAACATGATGTTAAAATTCATGCTCTGCCCTGCCCAACTATACTCATTTTCACCTCAAGAACCAAACTAAAAAAAAGTCATATTCCTCATGGAGCCTGATTAATTTCCCTCTTTTTGTGAAGAATTAAGATATAATTATGGACATTCTAGATTAGATATATGTTATTTTATCAAGACGTGCAGGTTCCAAATGCCAAAAGGATTGTTTCTTCCTCCGACAAACAAATCTGCTCAGATCTGCTTCGCGCCGCATATAAACAATGCACAAAACTTATTTTTTTCTAGAGGTGAATACAAGTATAGAAGACGATGCTTCCTTTGCCGTCCCACTTCTGTGCAAACTTCTGTTGGCGACAATTGCATAAAAGGTTTGACTCCCTCAAACACAAAACTAGTTGTTTGGCTGCACGTAAAAGCACCGGGCAACAAGAGGCTTTCTATGAAGGACAATTTGAACTGCTGTGAATGGTTATTTTAGGCACAGAATCAAAGTTAACGGTATATTCCACTGAAATAATGGTAGAATATAAAATAATTTTGAGCTCCCCAATTTTTGTTTTGTTAGAGTTTAAAGCCCCCCTGTAATAAAACTCAGTCTTAATTAAGGTAAAAACTAAACTTTTGTCATTTCATAACGAACAATAACGAACATCAATGACAGTCTAAATGTTGAACTTTGTAACAAAAATCGGCACGCGAACAATAAATATGCAGTTTTAAAAACAATTTGGTCGACCTCAAAAAGGTTACTCCCAAGCCTCCATTCACTGGTCTATCGAATTCAGTTTTAATTTACTTTATTGTCTGTTCAGTTAAGCAAATCAAACGTATATAAAGGTGACAGATAACCACGGAAGTTTACGAAAAAAAAAACAAATTTACAGAGCACTCCATCTGGCAATACCCAAGTGTCCCAGCTACATGCTGCATTTGAAAAATATATCAAAATATTGCAGTCTGTCATATATATATGTAAATAGCCCCAGTTGTATTGAGAAATGTTGACTGCAAGCAAGACTTGTTATGTCAGCACTCAACAAGTTCCTTTTAATTTTTTCTCTTTTTTGTAATAAACCCAATGCTTGCATTTGTAGCAGACATTCTGGAGGAGAATTTTTCCCTTAGTACGTCGGTGCACTGCAGCGAAGCAAGATATGCAAAATCAGGACGCCTACTTTGCTCAGTCAGTGTTTGATACAAAGTTCAAATCAAATAGTATGTTATTGAAGGCAATAATCGAGCGTTCTGAAAATTTTCACAAGCCTACCCCGACAATCCGGTCTTGTAGTGCGAGTGGGGCCCGAGCTATTCCATTTTGAGTATCAGTAAAGTAAAATGTTGCACAATGCTGCACAATGTTGCCGCAAATTCCTCATATTTTGGCGAAATGTATCAGAAGGCAGCAGGGTAAGCCCTTTGGCGCAGTTCGGTGCAGCAATCGCATCACTGCACTGGCACCGACGTCAAAAGAGGCAAAAACTCAAACGGCGGTCCAGAAGCCTTCTTATCTACCCCCTTCTACGTGCAATGCATGACAGCGCACGTATATTGCACATTTCGGCCATAAGGAGCGGGATTGCTGGCGCGCAAATACATTACGACAAAAAACCAAAACCTAGAAAGGCGCTCAAATTGATTGTTTCTTTTTTCAATTGCGTGGCACGGCATCCAGGCGTACAATAATGCCGCGGGCTCCTAGGGCGAGCAGGAAAAGATTGAAAAGGGAGAAAGAGCAAGACACCCACTTGTCCTGGAGCTGGGAGAGAAGCTGGCCCCGTTGCCGACAACCGGCGTGTTCGTCCCCGAGATGAGCTTGGCCCGCAGCTTGGCTTCGTAGTGGGCCTTCTTAAGCTCTTCCACCTTCCGCTCCAGCGCCTCGGAGTCGGGCTGCAACGCAAGCGCAACAAGACTGCGTGAGGAAAGGCTTCGACTCGATACCGCGCACTTTGCGAAGCCGGCACGACAACCGCGCACCTTTTTCCTCGCATAGATCCCGAGGATTCGCTTGCACCCGTCCTGCATGTCGTCCTCGGAGACGCCGAAGATGGAATACCAGGCTGGGTTGTTGGGCAGCGGTATCTGCGAACGGAAGGACACCTCCCGTCAAAAGAGCTGTGCCGCAACTCCCGAGCCGGAAGGCACGAGGACGGCCGAGAGAAAGCTCTACCTGAAGCAGCCTGGCACTGAGGTATATACAGGAGCAGGCTATCGTCTCCGGGCTGTACCGCACGAAGATGTCCGTGCGCAGGCTGTCGTTCATGTAGTTCCTGCGAGCGGAGCCAGAGAAACAACATCCTCAGCACCGAAGGTCTGACCGTCCTTCCTTCGAAAGAACGAGAGACCGTCCCCCCCCTCACGGCCTCGCCGCCCAACCACCTTGCCCGAGAGAAGCCGATACGCCGAGAAGGAACCTCTACGACTGTCGGAGTGTCTCACTTTTCGCAAAACAGACGCCACTTACAGAGCTCCCTCTTCCCCCTGTGGGGTCCCGTAGCACCGAGCGCACGAAGGAAAAAAAGAAAGGGTCCTGTCGGATGGTCACCCACCTTTAGAGTGGCAGTCAACACACCACACCACACACACCGAGAGCAAGGTCGACGTCGTCCCCGGCGGGGGTCCGTCACGTCGCCCGCGAGGCGGCGAAGAGCACGGCCGCTTCTGGCGCCGAAGAAGTCGATCCAATCGTCCGCAATCGTCCTTCCGTGGTGGCAGGGGCAGTTCAACACAAGCACAGTCTGTCTCGTCGAGGTGCAAGCTGCAACACCCAACTCCCGTCACTCGGAGAGCCCACCCCCGTACACGAGGGTGCACCGAGCTGCTTTTCGGGGCTCTGCCCGTTTCGCTCTTTTCTCTCTCTCTCTCTCTCTCTCAACGCGCGTGTGAAGGAGAAAGACCGGGGTTGCATACCTCGAGCGAGCTTGGGTGGCACCCTCCCCGATGCGGCCTCTCCGAGACGGTGGGGGCTGCACTCTCTCCGTGACTCGGTGGCACCGGTCGCTTTGCGGCAGCCTCCACCAAACACAACACCACAGTCGAGAGCAGAACGCGCTGCGAGACGAGCGTCCGGGGCGTCTCTCTTCTCGAAGAAGGGGCACGGGAGAGAAAGGGCGGCACCACGTAACGCACGACCCCCTTCCTACGCACCCTGGGGGGTTGCGCCGCTTTCTCCGTCCGTCAACCACTTTGCACTTGAGTTCACCGGGATGGCCGAAGGCAAGGGGGGGGCAAACAAAGAAACCCGGGGGGGAGCACTCAAAAGGTGGGAGGCCTCTCCAGAAGGAACGCTTCCCCCGAAGATAGGGCGTAGTGCCGCCGCTCCCTTCACCCAGAGCACAGTCCTTCCGAGCTCACTATTCTGCAGAGGCCTCCTCGGTGGGGAACACGGACCAACAGCCTCTCCCCCCATGCACAGTTCTACAGCCAAAAGCACAACACTAAACAAGCACAGAAGTTCGAGGAAGGCCAAAAGGTTCTCTACCTCGCTCGTGACCAGACTCGACTAAGCTGCCTCGCCCCAACCCTCTCCAACAGAGCCATGTATGACGATACCCATCCGCAAAAGCAGTGTGCCTTAGTGGCACCAACCATTTACCAGCTTTGCCACAAACCATCTAGTCGGTGCTTGTGGTAAAGACGACAACAATTTTACTTCTTGGTTAGAGAAATTTCTTATACAATACGTGCTTGTGGTACTACTCCTATAGCTGCACGTTCCCTGCCCCCTTATGCAATGTCTCTCGAGAGTCCCGAAAATCTCCGTATCAAGACTTCATTATGCGCCCTTCGAAAAAGACCCAAAAAAACTAATCCAATGTAGCCAACCCTCGAGACTGCCCTTAGAACAAAAACAAAAACCCCAACTCGAACCGAAAGACCCTCGACCTTCCCCAAAGCACATTCTTCCCTCGAAAACAGCGATAACTGCCAAGAACTTTCGAAACTTCTTAAAAGATTTTAAAAAAAAAAGGAAGCAAAAAAAAAAAGAGGCTCAGACGCAATGCACACCGCACCCTCGAGGGGGCGCCAGCAGGAGCCTGGGAGGCCGCCGTTCCTGCCTCGAGGGGGAGAGGGGGAGGAGGGGCCCCGTGCGTTGCAAGCAGACAAGGCGCCGGCCGGCTTCTTCCGAGCCCCTGGGCGGGCTGGTGGCGTGGGTGGCAGTCTCATGGCTGGGGTATCGCACCTACTTACCACCTCTGTCTGCTCACCTAAGCTCTGTTAGGTGAAAACCCAGAAGTCACCGCATTAATCGGGGCAGTCAGGGACAGCCGGCCACAAAGCCTCTCTCTCTCTCTAGCACGCGCGCCACTCGCGACCCTCACCGCAAGCGCAACGAGAGCACGACATGGACACCGGAGTATGTGATCGTGACCCGGGGGGGGGGGGGAGTGCAAACAACAATGGCAAACCAAACAAGTGACCCTCCCTTCGAAATAGCAACGAAGCAGACGACGAGAATAGACATGCCTCGATTGTACAATGAGTAACTCTGTACCCAAGAACTATGTGAATCGAAAGTGCATGTTGAAACGATGAGGTGACACATTGGTCATGTGGCAGTAAGTGACGTCACCCGTCCCTGTACGTTCCTAGTCAAGATGGTGCCTAGAAAGACCGGTTTGTGGCAAGCAAGCCGGTAACTGGCCGAGCTCGATGGCCAACGAGGAGCACCGGCCGGCTATTGCATTCGGCGACCACGTGCCTTACGCTTTCTCCCGTCCTACGGCTGCGCACGAGCGCCAACGACGCTAAACAGTGCTAAAACTGGGCTTATTCTCTTCTACGCGACCCAGGGAAAACGGAAGGTCACTCGACTCTGCGGTCCCTCTAAGCACCATACTAGCGGTAGCAACGGTATAAAAGAAGCTAGTACAGAACAAGTCATTTGCAATGTACTGTCACTTTATTAGATGGCGCAAATCAGTTTCTCGACTCTGCATGTTGCTACTCCCTAAAAGACGCAACTACCGTATCTACTCGAAGATAGGTCGACCTTTTCGCGAATGAGCCCGTGCCTCTGTTTTTCTGGAGGGCCCACGACGACCAATCGTATGGACATCTGAGCCCATACGACTTCACTGAACTCTGCGTAAGTCGCAATGAATGGCTTTCCGTGGACATCGCCTGAAACATGCGCTTGGGTGCTGTTCCTTAAAGCCGACCTATTCTCGAGTAAATTCGGTTTCAGGTAACGGCTGACCATGTTCAAAATTCCACTGTACTCAACTACCTTGGCCAACAATATAAATTAAATTTTCCCAATACATAAAGAGTTTGAGGATCCTGAGGCATTTATTCTTCTCAATCTCTGAATCGCTGGTGCTGAAAGAAGCAATGACACCCAGTGGCTTTTTTTTCTTACAAATTTAAAATAAAATCCGAGGCAGTGAGGAGTGTCACATTTTTTACACAGATCACATACCCCTGTACAAAGGCAACAACTTTGGTTTTGCTCTCACCACCAAGTTGCAACTTTGTGGAAAAATTATGGTGCACTCAGTCCAGGAAAAAGCGCATACAACCTAATGGACAGACAGCACACTAAATGACTCCCTCCGCACAACCGAGGCAGTTAGGTATGACCTACAGCTTACATTTGGTGATAGAAAAATAAACATGTGACTGAACACTGTTAGACCATTCTTTTAACGCAACACTTCACAAGAAAAAATCATGTGACTGAACACTGTTAGACCAGTCTCTCAATTCAACAACTCGCAGAAGCAACCTTAGCGAGTCGCTGCACATATTTTTCAATAACACAATGCAATGAAACATGACCTGATGAAAGTGAATCGACAGCGGCCGATCTTAATGAATGTACAGTAACAGTCCCACAGGATTAGAGGACACCAATAGTGGCTCAACAAAGTATGTGCAAACACCTTTAACAAAATAAAAAGGAGGTGGCCAGAGAAGAGCAAATCCGACAAAGAAAACGACATGAGCCTGGGTCACGTCGAGCTTACCGAACATAGCGGGGAGGGACGGCTCTCAATAGGAGAACGCGCATGGCGCACGCAAGTGAGAACTCGGACAGTGGCGAAGTACCTTCTCAGTACACCTCGAAGCCGTGAAATGTACAGGGACGAGGGTGCCGCTACTGCGGGCACCCTCCCAAGCTTTTTGGAACGCTGCAGTCAGCACATTTCGGCTGCCTCCGATTCTCGCCTTAGCAGGTGTCGGGATAGACAAGACTACATTTCACAGCTTCTCTCTCTCGTGGGATTCGCCCACGGGCAAGGGTCGGGAGAGAGGGGGATAGGGGGATGGGGCTCACGAGTGAGTAGAAACGACTTACCATGAGGACTGCATCAGTTTCGTGTTCTTCTCACAGTCCAACACTTGCAACAATGTCACAATAATCTGAAACACCCCAAACACGCCAGTTCTAGAGACACAGTCGGGGCGATGCTGAGCTAGGACCAAGCTTTTTGTTTGTTTTTCGTTTCTCGGCCGCTGACCCAAGCTTCTCTGGGGAACGCCTGCCACGGTACATTTGAGGAAGAGTGAAGCTAGAGAGGTGAAACAACATGCAGCAAGCGGAGAAAACCTCGGCTTGCCAAGAGAGGGGATTAAGCTGCAAGGTCGACGTACAACCAAGCCCCATTCCTCCGCGAGCCGGCAGGCTTCTCTCTGCCTAAGCTAGAGCAATTTCTTCTGGCACCACTTCAGAAACATTTACTCCGTCGCTGGCTGCAACAAAGTTAAGACTGCCAAAATAAGAACCGATCGAGTGAGGCTAGTTGTTGGCCGTAACTGCGCAAAATATTTTCCGGCATACAACCACATCCCTGGTGAGATGCCCAAATTTAGAGCACGACGCCTTCTGTTACAAACATGCCTCCCAAGCTGTAAGCGCAGCGTTACGAATTTGTCTCTACAGTCACTGGCAGGGCAAGAACGGCAGGGAGCAGCTTTAGTTGTACCGCTTCCAGCGTGAGCTTCCTACCCTCGATAACGCTTTGACAACTCGTACAGCGAATGTACGGCGGGAGGCGACGAGCGCATGCTGTCAGTTGCCTTCTGAAAATCTCGTTCAGTCCACGAGGCAAAGACACGCCCCGCCGTTCTCACTCTGTCGACGACTAGAGAGACGGATGCCCGTCCAACGACAACTTGCGTTACGTGCATGTAACGCAATTTTGAAATGGTTGACGGGTCTCAAAATCTGCCAACTTTTCATTATCTCAGTGCTTAAAATGGGACATTGTGAGGAGAGCAACACGTGCAGTTGTTCAAAAGCAAACGCGCGAGTACTGCTTAATATTGCGAGCAAACGAGACGGGCGTGTTGCCACGATGAGTCTGATTTAGAGTTGTTTCTTGACAACGATGCCTACCCTTGATTCTCATATGTGCAGGGTGTTTCTGAAACGCCAGCCAACTATGCGCTGCACAAGAACAGGCTGACGTGGAGTGGATGCCGCCGAAAAACCGATTGAAAAAGGTGCCGTTTATGGACTCAATTATTACGGAGTAATTAACCGTTTGCTTAGTAGAAATGAAGGTGTAGTTTCAGTCGGAAACTAGCTTGGCATCACCAAAAACCCCCAAGAAGGTTTCTGTTAGAAACTTGTACAATTTAATGCTCCCCGAAAAAAAAAAAAAAAAAAAAAACGCCCAATTCGAGTTTACCGAGGTTTCGGTTTCTTATTGGCTGCATCTTTCTCCCAACAGTCAATAGGACACTGAAACTATGGCAGCGCACTCAAATTTGGTGTTCTTGTTTCTGGAGGCCTTAAAATTCACCAACCCTTTGTTGCTTATTTAGTCCCATTTGCTTATTTAGTCATTTTCAATGATGCCCAGCAAACTTGTAATTCAAACCCTATCATGTTTTTCACTATGGCTGGTGACAGGCTAAGAATTCCGTAGAAGGGCCACTTCCAGCATGCACTCGTTGCATTCCACTAGGATTCGGCTATGCACACGATGGTTATCGAAGGAAGAAAGCTCGCACTGGAGGAGGAGCATCTACAGCTTTCTTAAACATACACCGACTATAGGTTAAAAATTGTCATTAAGTCGTTAAGTCTTGAATGTCGGAAGTCATTAACCCTTTAATTATCCGAGGCACTAGGCATCCCTCTACATTGGTGGTTCGGCAGTAACCAATACATCATAAACCTTGTTTCTGCGTGATGCGCAGGTTTTGCAAGTAAATTTTGGTCAGTGCTGCACGAGACACCCAGCATATATGTCCCCTTGGGATCTGGGTGCGATGTCGCTCTAAGCGCAATAACGAGTATCTCAAAAGCTGGAATATGCCCCCTCCTATTACGCTAGGGAATTTATTTTTATGAACCCTAAGCTCACCTCGAAGTCTGAAGGCCCGTTCACACACACGCGTTCGGAGTGACCGCTACGACTAGGAACAAATGCGACCGGCTGGAACGATGAGTTGCCGCAACAATGAAGCGCCAAACGGCCGTGTCGTTTGCAACACAAGAAGTTGAGCCGCATCAAACGTTTTGCAACGTTTGGGAACGAACGGAGCGACGACCATGACCGACCAATCACGGGTCGAGGAGAGCTCGGCCACGCGCGTTGCAAGCCAGTTGTGGTTTCTGCTATCTGCTAAAGGAATGCAACGGCGGTGGCAATCATCGACATGGCCTGCGTGCTGGAAGCTCGCAATGATAACACAGCCCGTCCTAGAAGACAAGGTTTGTCTACTCATGGCGGCACCCTCGAGACTGCAAAAACGCTCGGGCTGTCATGTTTTTTTACGTCGACTCAACGGTCCTTTCTTGGCATTTGTGTCCTCGAATATCGCCTGAATTTCATATTTTGCGTACTCCCACGCGTGTGCTCCAGTTCACGATACTACCGGTGCATACTGTTTTTGAACGTGTGTCCGAAGGATGTGCATTTTTGCGCATTGTCATCATCTGAGAAAAGTGATCAGTGGTAGCATTTCTGAAAGCTTGCAACATTACGTGATCACGAATTCATATCTCTGTTTGCTATATAGCCGATGAAATTACATAGTCTTCTGTAATGTAAAAAAAAGCGTGTGGAGAGATTTATACTGTCACTAAAGTCACGTGAAAAGCCACAATCGTTCGAGACTTTTCTTTTTTTCATCCACTCAGTTCTGTGAGCCCTATCCTGGAACAATAAAAATGAATAAAGCTCGAGGCTATAAAAACTTGTGCGTCCATTTTGCTTTTATGCCAGTGAGTGGCGGCGCGTCCCCTTCTCTTTAGGGGCACCGCGAAAACAGCCAACGGTGGCAAAGAAGCAGCCACCGTGCCGACGACCGCCATGTTTGCCCGAATTGCTGCGCTCGGTCGTTCCAGTCATACAGACACAGTTGTAGTTAACGCGCTCGTTGCAGATGTCTGAATGGGCCTTAAGACATTACTTAAAGTGAAGTATGAAATAGCAGAAACTTGCTTTGGCAAGTACTGAGAGCAAAGCAAACAAATGACCGAGGGCAATCACTGATTCTGCGCAGGTTCGTAGAGTATAAGCCTGCCATTTAGTTAGCATAACACCTGTCGCGGCGATTTTTTTTTATTTTGGACGCCCACTACACTTCTGACCCGACGTCTCAACAGCTGCAACTCCAGTCTCCCACATTCGCGTGCAGCAACAACAGTGCTCTATGTTTCGTCATCGTCGGTAAATAATTCTCCAGCTCTATGCAGACTTAAATGTGCGCAGTATTAACGTGTTTTGTCATCCCTAAATAGTACCGAATGATGGCTGACCCCTCGTGGAGCCATTAACCTGTAAAAACAATCTCTGACAAGCAGGAATGAAGTCAAACCCTGTCCTCAGTTATCATCATCATCACAGCCCTGTGGTACGATTTTGGTCACAGCGAGATCTATGCCTGTAGCGGAGCGAGCGAAGATGGCGTTTGTAGATGGTTCGTCTGCTAACGCAAGCAAAGAATGCACTTCAAAACAAAAAAATATTGTATGTCATCTACTAAAAGACCAGAAAAAATTACTGTTGTGCTGCGGCGAAGCAAGATCGGACACAGGCTGAAATTGTGATCACCTGCTAATTTACTTTCCAAGTTGTTGACAACCTGCACTTTGTTTGCGAATCTCAAGTTGTTCTGGTACCGTCCAAAAGCTGACATCGACCAGTGGCTGAAAGAGTACTAAGGACAAGCACATCAGAGGATGCGAGGACTCTCTCTATTTGTATGTTGGTTGGTCTCACCAAAATATTGCTTAATTGCGAAATGGGTGAAAAGTGTCTCATTGGTTGATTATACGTCAGCTGTAGCACCACGTTCAATCGGCAGCCAACAACGCTCTCGCTCTCGCCTTGACCAAAATCGTACCCCGGGGGGTTCGCCCAAAAATACTGCCACCCTGAGCGGTTGCTGCAGCCTCAAAGGTCGGCAAGTTGCAGGAATTGAGTCGTTGGTTTCAGTCCTAACCAACCCTACCGATTCGTCTCACTACGATCCACGATTCGGCAGTAGCCCCAGAATTCCAGAACAAATGCCCCGTCTGAAGCCTGTCACACCACCGTCGCACAACCTGTTTCCACTTCAAGCACGGCAGCACAGAAACATACAAGGGCATCCTATCAACCGAAATTGGAATTGCTGCGCTTCAAGGTAACGACCGCAACAAAACTGCCGCGAGACAGCAAGAGGAAATAAAAAAAAATTTGATGGAAAAACTGTCCAGGTTTTAAAAAAAACCTAGGCAGTTTTTCCAAAAGAAAGGCCCTCACCTTGTGCGGATGCTTGACATGGACGCAGAAGCCAAGTTCTTTCAGCACCCGCCTCTCGGCCTTAATCACTTGGTTCTTGAGGTTAATGTAATTTTGATCCAGGATTAGAGGCTGCATCGTCCTTCAAAAGATGGCAAGAAAAAGAAAAAAAAAGAAAAACTGACATAAGTTTAAGGCAAGCACCAAAAGAAAAAAAAGAAAAACTGACACAAGTTTATGGCAAGCACCGATGACAGATTATAAATATCCATTGCTCCTCTGAAGTGTCATTATGACCGCACAACAGAAATAATTGAACTTTGCTCAGTAAGTGGATGGTCAATAAAAAAAAGTGCACGAAGAAGCTGGTGTAAACCGAAAATAATTGCCAAATCCCCGAGACTAGGAACAATAACTATTTGTTTGCGCTGTCCCTTTTGACCCTAGCCTCAGGGTTCATCCAAATTAAGGTTGTTACTCCGAGATTTCGGGGTGGTCTATCGTGTCCGAGAGGGCGAGGAACTTTTTGAAATTATGGAAACCTACACCAATATGCATTCAGTATTTAAAAAAAGAAGATTGCAAGAGACACGCAAAAGGCGAGCGAATTGCACCGTGTGTCAAAGTTAGAGACTGTCGAACGGGCACACTCACTTTCCTCCTCTCACTTGCTTGATGTGGTGAAACACGTTGATTACGTCTCTGATTCGTCTCGGTGCCTCCTCGATTTTTGATGCCAGGGTGATGCAGGCCATAGCTACAGTCTGCGCGGTCAGAAAGAAAATCACTTGCAGCACTGCTCTTAGCATTACAAAAGCTTGAAAAGTTGCTTGGACTAATCTCGGCTTTCGACGAGCTAGCTTGACACTCCTCGACTTTAGTACGCTTCAAGAATTCTGTCAGTTGCACATTCTAACGAAGCAGACTATGGGGTCGCTAGGCCGTGCAAGCACACTAGTCATCGCTCCCAGCAGATTTTAAAAAGCTAGAGGTTAGACATGCAAACAAGGTGCCCTACAGACTGACTAAACTTCAGCTCAGCTTTAGCAAATGAAAACTAGAAAAATATCAGCTATGCAGTCAGGCTCCGTAATCGTCTGCCTGAACACTCGGCTTTTTTAAATATCTTTTTTTGTTTGTTTCATAACCCTAAAATTGTCGTGGGAGTAGGTTTCCTCTGTTCATTGACAGTTTTGTGATAATGAGAAAACAAATTAGGGTATCATTAAAAGGGTTTCAAAATTTGTAAATTAAGTGACAGGAGCTACTACCAGTCACAAGAAAACGCAGCCATTCATCAATTATACCATTTGCATAAGACTAAAAAACAGGTTCATTAAACTTCCCAGTAAAAGAGGTCTCACACTTGAAGGTCATCGTACCTGTCAGTAGGTTATGCTATCTGTTATCTCGCGGGCGAAGCCGCGCACAAAGCTCAGCTCAGCTCCCCTCCCCCCTCCCCCCTCCCCCCCCGAACATACGTCACACGAACCAGTGTTTCGTGAAAGTACGACTGACAACTCATATTTGTACTGCTTCTTTTTTTTTTTTTTGACAAATTGTGTTTGGAAAAAGGGTATGCAAAAGTGGAGCTCACCTCCATGCTGTGCCTGACAAAGGACTTTGAAAAATAAAACCTATGAAACAGCACCTGTCCCGTTGCCATAGCAACCTGGAAAAAAATATATATATAAAAATTAAATATATCTTGTTGAGAAGTCAAGGGCGAGCAATAAACTCCGATCACACAAAAGACAAGTCCCCAAACCGCTGCGCAGTTGCGCGCACGCTTTTTCTTTTTTTTTAACGCAACAAACGATAGTGAAAAGCATCGCAGTTGCCACTTATTTTCTGACCGCACGTACGAGGAAACTAGAGATCATGGCGCGGCCAACGGACACCGCAAAACCATTGACCAAACGGCCCACAGAAGAAACATGCCAGACTCGAAACGCCGCAAACGCGGAAATAGAAAGATGTGGGATGATCAGTACGCGAACATTCGAAGGTTTTTCTAGCCGTTTCATAAGCTGCCTGAAGAAGAGTCGCCAGCAACTACGTATGGCAGGCAAATCTTATAAAACTCCTTTCGTGCTTAGTTAACCCGTAAGCTTCCCCAGCCATTTCACACAACACCGTTTCTCTGAAGTTCAACTCTGCAGGAACTCCATGGAACAGTACGGCACTTGCAGCGCATGCATGACGAAACGAGCTGCATGGCGTTTCTCCGAGTGCCGAAGGTCTCACCCGTTAGGCTTAACGGTAACTTTCAAAAACACGATTTTCAAGTTAGGTTCCGCAGTTGAACACATCGTGCACAACTCTTCCAACCCTACAGTTTGCGATTACATGTGTAGTCACAAAGGAATAGGGCGTCAAATACCTGTGGTAGCCGTAAGAGTATGCCGGACGTTTGAATGAGCTCGCATCCTAATATCCTGAGGTCTGTCTCCGTCTCGTTGTCTAGGCCGTCCACGGTCGAAGGGGTAGAAACCAACTTTTCCGGCGGTAGAATACAGTTCTCTAATAGCAAAATAACCTTTCCTTGCTTAACTTTTACAGCGTCGGCATTGTTTTGCACGTTCACGACGGCCATCTTCTTTCTTCGACGAAGAAGCACTGACGCAAATGTATCCCTTCGCCGATGAGGGCTATTTCGTGGACGAGCTTTATTACATCTAAAACACGTGAACTCAACTACAAATAAAGTTATAAAACTTGAAATGTTAAATATTCGGTATATCAGCTGGTATATTAATATTTTATGGTCCTAAAACACAAGAACTATTTTTGCAAGCGCTTGACCGAACGACAACGCAGAAGAAACGTTTTCGGAGCGTTTGAGAAAGGAGAAACAAGAAAGAGGAAAAATGAGAGAGACACCGAATTCAAATCAAACTTTATTACTCGAAACTATAATGTTTTCTTTATTTTATTTTCAATTGTATAACGTGTTTTATAAAAATAAAACCAAGGTATTTTGTTCTGTTTTTTTTTTAATGTTTCGATTTAAATTTAAGCAGACAACACACAAAAATGCAGCAATTAAATAACCTTGTCTAGAAACACATACGTGCATGAAATAAGAGCACTTACGAGCGATTTCCGCATAAAATACACAGATTTCTCTAAAGTCTTATGCAACCCTTATCTTTTTTCTTCTTTTTGTTTTTGCAGGGCATAGCAACATGGCGCACTTGGCAGTGGCCAACGTTGGCAGTGGCGCAACGCAACTACGGCAACTACGCAACTACTGTAACGCAACTGCCCAAAATTTTTATCTCCACATATTAACTAATTACTAAACATAAAAATTATTTTAGTAAACAAATATTAAATAAATGTAATCTAGTGCATAAAGTCGAGTCATTTGTAAACAAAAATAGCTTTTATTCTTGTTGTTTTCGTAACGGTTTCCGATGTTTGTCATAGCAACCATAGCAACGGTTTCGGTTTCGCCATTTAGCAACAGTCTATCTAGGGGTGTCGCGAACTTTTGTCGAACCAGATTTTTAGGTCGAACTTTCGGGGTTCGACTGGGTCGAACCGGTTCGACGAACCTTCGAACTTTTCACCAGATTCGACCGGTTCGACTTTGTGGACAGTGTGGCCAGACCTTGATACAAGCATGTCTACGTTTGGAGAATTTTTTTTTTTTTATGCAAAGGGTTATTTTATTTTATAAACAGTTGCAATTAAAAGAAACCAATTCTAATCACTGAAGAAGTTAATAACTTAATTTTTGTACTCTATTAACTGAAATAACCAATAGCGCTGCCCTTAATTCATCCCTTAGCCATCACCATCCAATCCGAAGTCAACTGGCCAGCCTGTCGCGCATGCGCACACGAGTCGAACCTCAATACAAGGTTCGTCGAATTTTCCACTAAAAGTTCGAAAAAGTCGAACCTGGTCGAACTCGAACCTCGGCCGGTTCGCGACACCCCTAAGTCTATCAACAAATGATGTGGCATGCGATGATGGCCGCCGCTACCGCCGCGGAACCAGTCCTTTTCCTGTTCCAGTTAGTACAAAAACATCCAAGCTCAATCTGAAAACATGACATGATTCGATGCGCTTGTAGTGTTTGTACAGTGCTACATTAGCGCAGAAGTACATCCAACCCGCGTACAGATCCTTTCCGTAAGCAGTTCTGCCATCGCTCTTCGTCATGGTCGCAGCGATACAACAGCCGGTCCTCGGTGCTGCGTCGTCGAACTTGGCGGTGGCCTGTTTCGTTTCGGTCGTGGTGTCTTGTTGGACCGTGCCGCTACAACCGAACGCAACGCGGTCTTTTAGATCGTTGACGGAACGGAACGTTCGTAACAAAGTCACCGACTTCAACCGGAGCAGGTTCGCGAACGTCAAACTGGATCAGTTGAACGCCAGTGTCATCAAGCCGCCAGATCACCTCGAAGGGCTTCCCATGGAGAGAGATGGACAACTGAATCCCAAGTACAGAAAAGAAGTCTTGCTCGGCGCTCAAGCGTCGGCGGAAGATCAAGACGACGCCTTGCTGCGGAGCGTTTATTCTAAGTGAGAAAACGACGTATGTTATTGACGTAGAGTGGTCATCTAGGTTGAATGGCCATAGTATATGCTAATCTTTTGTAAATGTCTTTTGGACATTCTCAGAACCTTGTGTCCCATCCGTCGTATATTATACCTTCGCCTGTTTATTTCTTCTGTGCCAACAGAATGTTTCAAGTTATGCATAATTATTTGTGCGCCGTGAAATGAATACCAATTAAGTTCTGTGAAAACCTTGCAGGATGCATGCATGGCATCAGAGTCAAAGACTGCCATGGCTGCAGCTTCCATGACGTCTGCGCAAGGCACTTGCGGCAGCAGAATCGACCCCGTTTTATTAACAATGACTTAATGATTTACTTGCACCGCACGACGCGTACAGTTGGCGCGAAGGTCGATGTTGTTTTGCGTTTTTGTTTATGCCGGTTAACGCCAAATTCTACTGCCTTCAGTAGTTTCGACATACAATCGGCTGGACAAGCTCTGAGCATGTGCTCATTGCTTTCCATTGTGTTTGGTTGCACATGCACTGAAATGTCAGCACAAGCATGTTGCAACACAAGATGTGTTGCAACAGACTGCCGTAATATCCCGAGAGATAACCCGCCCCTGTTTTTGGCACGATTTGCTATTTTTCAAAAAACACTGAAAGATATAGCCCACTTCTATTAATTGCGGGGCCTTGCCCAATGGTGACCTTGGCAGAAATGGTATGGCGAAAGATATGCGAACATTGCTGACTGAGAAGGACAGTAGTCTTTGGCTCATCGCCCCTCTCTGCGATCACAAGTTGCGTAGGTCAAAAAATCTAAAACTAGTATTTTTTCAGCTTTTTTTTTATTGTACACTGAAGGTTACCCACACCCTATTTTCACCCAATTCTTTCGATTTTTGGTTGGCTATCTCTCTGGATATTATGGTATGTACATGTTGGTGCCCCTCGTAGGTACATTTCACTTAGTTTTCATTCCAAGTAAAAGACAAATTTAGACATCGAACAGTAACTCGTTTGTGCTGTGTGCACATCTTTACGACTCTTTTTTTGTTCTATATCGTAATAGCCTGAGAGATAACCCACCTAAAAGCGAAAGCAAATCGACTGAAAATATGAAGGGGGCTAACTTTCAATGCGCAATCAGAAAAAGTTGAAAAAAAGCTAGTTTTCGATTCTGTGACCTGCGAAACTTGTGATTGCAGGCAATGAACAAAAGATGAGCGTCCTTACCAGTCAGCAGTGTTTGCTCATCTCCCGTCTTGGCTAAATAACATCATTTCTGCCGGGGTCGCCATTGACCGGGGCCCTGCAATTACTAGAAGTGGGCTATATTTCGGTGTTTCTGAAAAATAGCAAATCCTGCCAAAAATAGGGGGGTGGGGCATCTCATTTCTGACACTTCTTGAAAATATTTTAGCTAAGAGAGAAAAGGATGGAATGCACACATGGCAAAAACAGTTATCTGCACCCTTTCAGTTTGCAATAATTAGAATTGGTTCCGTTAAATCAATTTTATGGGTTAAAAGAGAGTACTAGGTACCAATTCCTTCTCGTCTACTACGTATTTTAAACCTTGCGCTACCTAATTCATCCTTCTTTATTGGATCAGATCCAATCACTTAATTTCCAGAAGACTTTTTCTGGCAGTTCCAAGGCATTAGCTTGTTAACTTTTTTTCTTTTTCTGCAAACTTCTTTTTTTGTCACAGGACTGCAGAAAAGAGTTCTTTCCCCAAATCCGTTAAAAAAAATGTGACCAATGAAGTTTAAAAAAAAAAATGAAATATAAATATATATTTTCCCACATAATGATAACATGTGGCAGGAGTGGCAATAGAAATTCTGTATATACCTCTTGTACGAAGTTTGAGGTGCCTTTTGACTATCCTGTTTTCATTTAGGTCGCTGCTGTATTCATTTCAACTACAGAAGTCGCACCTTTAATTTGTAATGCTGCGTTCCTATACCGAATGACGACTTCTTTATCTACCGGTAAGAAAGCAAGTGTATGCTCAAAAACCCATTGGGCAAATTATGAAGGAAAGATCTATCACAGATCTCTAAACAGCTGCACACACAGAATACACACTATATTCATTGTCACCTAAAATAAAAGAGCAAATTTCGCTCAGAGTTTATATGCTGTACCACGCAAGTCTTACAAAATTGTTTGTCACAAAAAGACTACCATCAAATATTGAGAATCCACTCATTCCAGAATAAGCACCGACCCCTCAATTTTATAACCTTTGGAAGATACGCAAAGGACACATTTTAACGTATTGTTGTCCTAAGGAGCGTCAATCCCCCAGTTTTATATGATTATCTCCAAATTTTGAGTGGGCGCTTGCTCAAAATTTTATGGTAATCTATTTTGTATTAAAAAAATAATAACCTGAAATACCAGAGCACCCACCCCGCTTTCACTGAAAACTGGGTTAATCTAGACATGGGTGCTCGTCCAGTCAAATCAGGTGCTTAATGTATAATTTGTAGAATTTATAATTTTGAGAAATATAAAGAGCGGGCACTTGAATGGAAGTGGGTGCTTCTGCAGTATTTTACGGTAAATTACAAATACGCTGTCCCAAGTGTACAGACAAGTATATCTTAATCCACCACATAAAGCAGGATGTTAGTAATGTTCCACATACGGAGCCAAGCCTTTTTTATTTATTTTTTACTATGGTTCTTGAGGTGGAAACTAGTAATACTAGCTTTAAAGCTGTTTCCACATATGTACTTCTCTTCATTGTGACAGAATAAATGGATACTTCCACCTAAGGTAGAGCACAGCTTGCAGTCTCCAGGCAACTGCAGATGCAGACTGGGAAAATTTGCCTGATCCCTGGCTTCAATTCTGGTACCTCCGACTAACAAGATGAACGAGCTACATTCCGCTAGTTATTTTGAACGATTTCAGCTGCGCACCTGTTGCCTAAAGCGTGCAAGTTGCACTCCATCTTAGGTGGAAGGATCCATTTATTCTATCGTGAATCTACTCCAGCTTGGGGATTTTCCCAAAGTCATATTCATGTACATCTAACCTCCTCATCGTGTACAGAAAGAATTTAGTCGGACTTGGTAAACTTCTGTGTGCATTTTCAGGGCTGACGAAAATCAAGACGGCCAACTGAGCATCAAAGAACTGGAGAAATGGATAGCTGCAAAGGTGAAAGAGCACTACAGCCAAGCTGTTCGGGATAACTTCTGGATATTTTCGGCACTGGACAAAAATCACGATGGTAAGGCAACATCTGTTGAGAAAAAAAAAAAAAAAAAAAAAAAAAGATTTCCGCCTCGTAACGGTAAGTTACTCATATGTTGCTGAAAGCTTAAACTCAAATCACGAGAATGCTAGCAGTGATCACGGGGGTGTAAAAGATTCAAAACATGACAATCTGACTGGTGTAAAAGACTGGAAGCCTGAATGTAAACTACACAACAGTGGTGGCATCCAAGGGCAACAGATGAAGCTTCTTGTTAGACATACCCTATACTCCTCTCAGTCTATCTTTTCAAATCATTTCTCTGATTTCATTTCTCTGAAATCATTTCTCTGAAATCATTTCTCTGGTCTCAAATCATTTATTTGTGTATTGAACTTTTGCGGTGCCTCTAGACATCTCGTGGGCTTGTTTAGAGAGGGTGCACCTAAGTCCGCTGTGGTGTGAACGTAAAAACACAAAAAAGCATGTAATTAAAGTATGCATGTTGTGATAAAATGAAAATGCTGCATAAGAATAGTCCAAGAATAAAAATATCAAATATAAATATGTAAAATCAGGGAAAATATGGTTTGTGACATTGCAAAATAAATACACGCAAAGAAATCTAAAGGACTTTATTGGCTAAAAAGTACAAAAGTATGAATGCATGAAAAGCATCCACTCAAAAATCATGAGCAGTGTTAAAGGGATGGTGAACCGAAATTTGGATTTCAGAAAACAATGCAGGGAGCTGTAGGCGGGACGTTGCAATGCCTACAACACTACTCGTAAGGCGATATCTCAAATTGAGAACCGTAGTTTTTGGAAAAAAGAAAGTCGAGATTGAACGAGGCCGACGAGGCGCGTGACGTCAAGATATCTCGTTTCCTCCTCTCTTCGCTTTGCCCCCTCAAGGCGGCGAGGCAGAGAAGACGCGAGGCCGTTCCCTCTCCTTCTCGGACAAACAAGACGCAAACATATCTGTCAAATGCACCTCCTTTTTTTTGAAAAATATGGTCATCCGTTCGAGGTATCACTGTATGAGTGATGTTTTGGTGTTTGTAGCATTCCGTTGCACGCTTTTGCCGCGATATTTTGTGGAATCCAGAGTTCGGTTCAGCATCCCTTTAATGCTTAAATATATATCTACTTCGGACACGTCTGTTATATTCATCTTATTAAAAGTTTACTGGATGTGTTCAAGGGGTTGTGTACTTTTTGGCTCGAATTAACCGAACACACAAGGAGAGTAAAGAGTTGTATTAAAAACAGATAAGGTTAGTTTGGGGCAGTCAATCAATCTAGACATGTGTAAAAATAAAAAATGTGTCTTTCAAAAACAGTTTTAGTTGCTTTCAAAGCTTTAAAAATGTGTCTTTGAAGCATTTTATAGCTGTTTTCCAACTCCTTCTTTGGTTCCGGGATACAACCTTTTTAGAGAGTGGTATCTATACTGTTTCACCATAAATGCGAGCGAAGCTGATACTACAAGCACGCGCGGTTGTCTTGAACGACACTCTTGTTTCACGAGCCTGCATGCAAAGGAGCCCTGCTCAAAGCACTGCACAAGCTCTTCTGGTACTTAAGTTTTTGTTGCTGGGTGGTTGCCGTAGATGTGATGATGGTAACCCCAGATTGAGCCTTGGCCGACGGAGATCGTAGAGAAGCACAGGGACACTCCGTGTGAAGATAACAAACTGATATATACCTAGGCAGTTTTATTTTTTGTTCATACTTATGGTGAAACAGGGTATAGACCTCTTTATTCCCAGCGTGCTTTTGCTCATGCTTTGTCACCTTCTGTCTTTGTGTCAGGCCGTGTATCCTGGGACGAGTACCACGTCAACTTCATGTTGGAAAAGGGCTTCGACGATAACTATGCCAAGCACCACCCTGAGGACCACAAGGGGTTGGAGAGAAGCGGTAAGCTGGCTTTTGTCAAAGATAAGAGTCCAACCGAAGCATGTTTGAGTAAATATTTTGGTGGGAAAAAATCCCAGGGAAAGTAGATTGGATAGGAAAATTTATACTTCACCACATGTTGGAGTGTAATTTGTGTACTCTAGTTGCCTGGCTGAACAGTGAGCTAGCATAAGCTGTCTGGTGACCTATACTCTAGGGCAGTGGTTCTCAAGTGGGGCTCTGTGGACCCTTTGAGGTCCCTGGAGGCCTTCTTAGGGTCCCTGAAGCCCTCAACCGTCAGTCAAGCCGAGCAATAAAAACCAAGTTTTATTATTGATGCTGGCTGTCCCACAAAGCTAAATAGTAGACTAAACCGTGTGTGCCGAGTGAGTAGGGCTGATTATTCTCCGTCTCAGAGCTTCAAAGTTGCTTCAATGTCGGATTTTGTCATTGTAGTAATCATTCAATATCCCCTCTCACCATCGGTGAATGGTAGGGTATGGCTCCCATATCTTCTGCCGATTCAGAGAAGGTTCCTGAAACATTAGTGGTTGAGAACAACCGGTCTAGAGTAAATTCCCCAACAGATGCTTGCACTTTCTAGGAGTGCATGCGAAGTCTCCACCGCACTTGAGTTCACTAATCAAGATGGAGTCTATGGTTTTAGAAGGCCACTGACAACCCCACCATCAATTTTTTTTTTTTTTTTTGCAAGCGATTGAAGGTGGTTCTGAGGGATCACCCTAAAAATAGCAAGCTTGAGAACTGCATAGGATTGGCAGAAAAAAAAACAAAAAAACTTTCAGCCTTTCCACTTTGGTGAAGAAAGAAGAGCAGCGGAGCTGTAGCTTCTATTCTCGGCGGTTTGCGTTCCACGCGAGCGATCTGCTCTTCTTTCGCAAGGGAATCTGAAGTGCCCGACGCAGTGGATCTTTAGGTGATAGCGGCCTCGCGGTGGTTGCGGAATTATTCGCGCTGCTGTGCACATCGCCGCTCCTTCCGTTCCCGCTCTTCTTAATCCGAAGAAATGTTGCTGCTATCTATGAGCGACGGCAGCAACCAGTTGTCTGGTTGCCAAGGCTGGAAAGGTTGCCGCGATCTATGAGCGACAGCGGCAAGCAGACAACCGGCAAACACAACACTCTGGACAAACACCGCCATCTATGAGCGACAGTGGCAACCAGAGTGTTGCGACCACGGGTGTCGACATTTGTTTAATACCGGACACGATCCTGGGGAAACTAGCCCTTAACAGCTCTGCTGTAAAAATATTTTGAGAAAGCTCGATTTGAAACAGCCGCCCAAATCTATGACATAGTTAGCGAAATGGTGCACTCCTTGACCCTTTGGATGACTTCAGACGGGAAGTGTCGTTTAACTTTCTCTCTTTCCCTCTCATCGTTCATGGGCACGTGCAAGCGCCACCCAGCCAACCGCGAGAGTATTTTGCGAGACCTTTCTTTGCGTGCAGATGACGCGTCACTTTGCAGTACCTCTTTTCTAGCAGTGTTTGTCGGTCTAAAACGAATTTTAAGAAGGTAAAAAAAGAAAACAATGTGTAGCAGCCTTTGGTAAGCAACGTGAGGGGCGATGTCGCGAGGGCGCTGCGTGAGAGGTTATTTGGCAGGTTATCCGGCACCAAAAAAAAAAAAACTCATCCGAGCCGTCCTCGACTTAACTGTTGCGCGGACCTTTCTCGACGCCCGCAGCACAACCGACGGGGGCCGCCATGTTGAAAGTGTGGAGAAAATGCTAGGGAGACTGCCGATGTTTCGTTATTAACACTTCCTGTCTGTGATTTTGATTTTTCCAGGTCAGCATTGTAGTGTCTTTATAGTCGCCGTAAAATATGTATTTTATGAATGACAATAATAACAATTAGACGTGCAACTTGTGACCGCTCTTAACGCTTTCAAAAATTCCTTCAATAATTACATCGCCAAAAAGAAGTAAGGAGGAGCTCAACTTGGGGGAGGAGGACACAAACTTTAAAAAACACTTTCGCGCAACAAATTGTTTTTTTTTTTTTGCAAGAATATTTTTGTGTGTTTTATCATGCGCTTTTGGAGCGTTTGATGTGCTGCAGAAAAGCAAATGTCGGTGGCGCTGTAACGGGGAAATTCTGATTGGTCGATAGGGTCATGATGTTAAAGCCACATGACCTCGCGCAGGAATTTCAAACAATTCCCACAACACTCGCGTAAAACGTGACATCACGCGTGGAATGAAAGTGATTAAAAAACATTACATGTAGGTAATGCAAATTAAAGGTTGCTGCGTGTCTCAAATGATTTCACTTTATAAAGTAATTCATTTGCCTTAAAGAAAGATTTGAAGAATTTTAGGTGGGAGTTCGATCCCACGACCCTTCAGTTGCATCAATAGTAAGGGATGGGCTAGTTGGTACATCGTTCCTTTTGACAAAAGCACTACAAGACAAGGACATAAAGTAAGAGACACAGCACGAGGCTTCGGTTGCGAGCCAGACACGCTACTGACTGGGCATGTCCGCCGCACTTCCTGCTCACTGACAGGAAGAGCCGAAGCCTAAGCGTCCCCCAAATTTTTTTTGAAGTGTTATACAAATATTATTGCCATGTAGAAACTGGCTCTGTGTACAATCTGTAAAGGTTCATCCTTTTTTCTGTCGAATTCCAGTGAAAGAGAAAATCTTGCTCGACAAAGCGAGCTGGTTCGAGGCAGCAAATTCGGACCCCGACGCCTTGAACATCGACGAATTCCTGACGTTCCGTCACCCCGAGCACAGCCACGTCTCGCTGCTCAAGATGGTGAATGACATCATCAGCAATCTCGGTGAGCGTTGATACAACGTCGTCGTCACTGTTTCAATCGGTTCCTAGGAATCAAAGTCGCCAAGTTTGAAACTTTGCATCTTACCGCAAAGTCTGGTAACATCAAAACTCCACAAAGTGTGGCCTGCACCGAGATTCCCAGTTTATGAACATCACCGTGACCATCTGCAGAACTTTTTTCGAGGGGGGGGGCAAACCTTATTTTTCCAAGAGGGAAATTTTTTATATTTTTTTTTAGACGGGAGCAGCTTTGGATTTATGTGGCAAAAGCGTTGTTGTGGCAAGCCAACATTGGCCAAACGGGCACTATATAATGTTATATACTAGGGTGGGAGTCCTTTAGTCGTGTTATTCTGCTTTTATCGATGGAAAGGAGATCAACTTCGGACTGTCAACTTTGACGGTGTTGGTTTTATGAATAGGATAGCTTCGGGCTTTCGCTGTGCTCGTTATACATACCGTCGAGCATGTGGTTCACATCAGATAATCCTACTCACGCAGTCACATTGCTGATCCATCGTACAAAAGAAACATTGGAACATAACTGCAGACCGTTTTTGTACGACCAACGGGGCAGGGCCATTGTACAAGAAAGAAACACGCCTCGGACGGCAACTGCAGACCATCTTTTGTAAAACATATTACCAGCGTGGCCACGGCGCACGCCACCGAAGCAACTCATTGTCAATAACCTTCGAAATGCCGAGGGGGGCAGGTGCCCTCCCTTGCACCCCCCTCTTGACGCCCACGAACGTCACTGTAGTATGGCGCTCAGCATTGTTCCAACGCAGACCCTCTGTCTTAGTTCAAACGTCGACGGTCAGTCGTCATTCGCTAGCGCCCACTTCTTTCGTAAACTGCGATGATTGGATCTCCAAGTGCCCCGTGGGAGTGAGGATGCATTGACTTTGTTGATAAAAGGCTCATACTATAGATATTGAGAAGGTGAGAATGGCGGAAAGGAGCTTTGGTTGTCCCACGTCCAGCGCAAGCTTTCTACCTTGGACAGTGCTTCGGTGTCTCTTGCACTTGGAGCGCGAGTGCGCAGCCAAAGCACGGGAGGAGGAGTGTGTGCTGGAGGTCGGGCGTTCGAAAGACACACCCAGCCATTTTGTCAGTGACTATAGCTGCAGTATTTGTAAGTCTCGAAGCAAACTGCAGAGATGCAGCTGCTATTTTTATTTCGCATCATAAGACGACATTTTGATGACCGAAATTGGCAAAAGCATGGTCTTTCCACTGTAACTGAAACAGTTGCCAGAGCCTAAAAATTTTAATGTAAAACATTCTTTGGCTAGGTGTTTGTCATTTCGTGAAGCCCAGAAAGTGAAGCCAGGACAAAGGCGTGGCCGCGAGGCTCTACACTGATTGGTTGACGGGTGAGAGAGGAGTGAGGTGCTCGACGCTGATTGGTTAACGCCAAGGTCGTGTGACCAGGGGTGAAGTGAGGAGGAGAGGTAGGTGAGGAGGCAAGGTTGGTTAGAAGGTTCTGGAAGATTTCCAGGTTTATCATTTTAAGTGTACACATGCCACGTGTTAAATTATTTAATGAAAAGTGCCGTGAATGTAGGCGTGTGGCTCAACGGGCTTGACGTCCTGCTAAACGATGATGTAAACGTTTGTGATGCTAAAACATTTCACGTATGAAATGCAATTGCCTAGCAATTCGCCATGCATGTTTTTTTTAATCTACAGTAAGCTTTGTTGCATTCTAAACCATTTTCGTTATTTCACTTGTGATCTCACTACTTAGGTGGCTAGCTGTGTTCCAAATCTTGCTCTAGTAGATCCAAGTTACTCCAGCAGATCATACCATGTGACAACACAGATAGAGAAACACTGGACTTGGGTAAACTTTTGCTCTGGAGTGGGACCAGTAAATTTTTTAAACATTACCAAAAAATGGTTAGCCAGACTGTTACGAAATTGCCAAACTTTAAAGTTCCCAATGTCCCACCTTCGCCTCACTTTTCTGAAGACACCATAAGATGTGCTCTCTCCATTGTTGTCGTTGATTACGGCATTCTTGCAGTTTCTTTTTCTCAGCCATAAACTTTGAATGTTTGTCAACTGTGAATGTTGTGTTGCAAACTATCCACGTTCACAGCCATACATTAGAGGAATAATGCTACTAACAGTTATGGCATACTATTATAGTAGACCTTTTGCAAAGTATGCTACTGCCATCTGAGGCACTAAGAGGAATGCTGAGAACAGCCTGTATAGAACGAACCGTAGCAGACAACAGGGGCGATCTTGGAGGCAACGGAAAAAATGCAGGCAAGCAACTGCACCACCTCCCCTCCTTGTGTCACATGGCAGACGGTGCAAGGGCAAAGCGGAGTGATTGGAATGTTCTAGTAATTCGCTGTGCACTTTGCACTGCCTTTGGGTGTTTTTACAAAAGGTCTGTTGGATGGTTGGTTACCAATGAATTGTAGAAGGCCTATGCTTGTTGTGCAACCAAGCCTCAGGAGAACTGTGGGCAACTTTTGCAGACGAGAACGGAGACGAGCAGCTGTCGGAGGAGGAGTTTGCGCAGCTGACTCCAGACGAGACAACCCGGCAGAGCAAGGAGGAGTGGAAGAAGGAGCGCATCCTCGAGTTCCGACAGAGCATCGACCAGAACGGCGACGGCAGGGCCAGCCGCCAGGAGCTGCTGGTCAGTGGGGTCCTGGCCAGACGTGAATACCTAGAGCATGGGCACGTTCTCGCACATTGGAACGTTTTGGAACTAGTAGTACAGCAGAACCGCTCTGCAACAGAGATTGACATAGTGGAGCGGAGTTGAAGTACTGAGTTCATAATGCTGGCAGCACGGGCATCTAAGTTAGAAAACGTAAAGTGGCGCTAAAATAGACGGAGGACACAAGGGGTTGCCGGTTTGTCAGTGTCTCTAAAAACCTTCCCTTTTTGTTGTTCGAGCAGGATGCTCAGAAATGGTCATCATAAACCATATGATTAGGAACCGTCAATCAGGTGGCTCAGAAGTGGGCTATGTCCGGATCTAGTACATTTTATATGTGACAGAACATGCATTACAGTTTGTTACATAGTCTGATCAGTTGGCAGGGCCTGCAGTAAGTGAAGTTTACAGAGTTGTCAAAATTTATGATTACATCCTGCACTTTTGCTTCCATTTGCTTTTGTTACCGGACCTTGCTTACTGGGTTCGTACAAAATGGCGCATCAGTATGTTTTTCTTTGCCATCCCGTAACAGTCAACTAGCAAATCAAAGACTTCCATAGCATGGTAAAACTTTCATATAAAAAAACAAATCTGTGTCATCTTTTTTTACAGATGTACAACGATCCTGAAAATCCAGTGCATGCCAGAAGCGAAGCCCGAGAGTTAGTCGCCCAGGCCGACACGAATGGAGACAACAAACTGAGCTTGGACGAAGTGCTGGCCAAGAAGGACATCTTCCTCGGAAGCAAGATGGTCAACACGGCCAGGAACATTCACGACGAGTTCTAGTGCTCCGACAGACACATCCGGTTTCTTGCCATCTCTAGAGTCAGATGCACAGCCAAACTTTTTAAGGCGATAAGGGCAGTATGTCTGTGATATGTGAAAGGTATGATATTTTGGAAGGTCATCCTAATTTATGTTTAGCTGCTGATTCTATGTTGTCATAACCGACCAAAGGTGCCTGCTCGAATCTCCACACCGGTCATGTTTTTTGTTATTGTTTATTTGCGCTTGGGGGAAATGTTAATCAATGAGAATATGTTTGTGATTATTGCATTCAAAGTTTATTTTGTTTGTTCAGCTGCTTGGTTATTTTATTTGCCTTTTTTTTTTCTTTATTGCTAAAGTGAACAAGGAATGCCTGTGAATATGAAGCCACAGGAGTGTCTCATTGTGTTTAGACTGAAGCACACAGTGTACAGAAGTTACATTAGCCTTGCCATATCAACTGCAAACACCAAAATGTCTGGCATAGCTGTAGTTTTGTATTATTTATATTTTTCCACTTTTCACACGCTAAGCATTAGAGGCAGTTGCACGTGCTTAGTCAAGATTTCCGATGTCTCATAAGTGAGCTTAGAAAATGACCGTATGGAGTGTGCTTAGATCTAGCTTTTGTAGACAACCAACACTTTCACCTATGCATAAAAAAAAATGCCATTGAATGCCGTGGTGCAAGGTGAGCACCTTTGCTATCTCCTCTCTTTAAGCGATCAAGTTTTTCCATATTTCTTTTATACATAATGTAGTATGTTACTTTGTATGCTTATACATGTCTGCTGTTTCTTACATTTCACGACAACACTGTTGAACTTTCGCGAGTGTCGTTAACAAGGCTTCACTGAGAATCACTTAGGGCCTGTTGTACGTCACTTCTCTGCAAGACAGGTCTTCCACCCCAAAAGGCAATAGTACTGCAGGAGGGAAAGGATGTGGAAGAGGAAGCAAGCAAGCAGAAGTGGAAACTGTACATCAGCCTTGAAGCAAAAAGTTGTTGGAAAGGTCAAATACGAGGGCCCGAACAAGTTTGCAACATTTTCTTTCACATCACTGCTTTTTATCACATTTGTGTTACCTTGAAGCTTGTGTGTCCATTTCCTAACTTAGACCTTTTAAGTGTTTTCGTAATTTATTGCACTTTCTTGCATATAATTGTTTTCTTCACAACACGGTTATGTGTGGCTTGATTATCGCAGGAAACGCGATCTACAAAGGCTTAGCTGTCGAGAGAAAAACAAGTATTTATGGCTCAAAGTCTCGGTAAATATAACAGAAAACATGCAGGGAAACTGGTAAACTTTCAACAGCTTAAAACCCTGAGACATGCAAACAAAAAGAGGGACAACACACACACAAGCCTATGTGTTGTGCCCAAGTCTCAGGTTTTCAAGACATTAAAAGTCTTGCTTTGTCTTGCTCTTTCCACGCAAAGGCTGCCGTCACAACCGTCTGCTTGGGGCTTGCCTCACACTTTCTTCCTCGGCCGCATGCCGCAACAATACCTAACTCGCAACATTTGTGAAGTAAAATGTCTCCCGAGATACGCCATCTGGGGTCAATGTAAAACATACTAATCTTTATGACCACCAAAACATATGAAATACGCAGATTTAAACGAAATTTAGACATGTATTTATAGGGGGGTGAATAACACAGGTGACCTCTGGAGTCTCTGAAATCACATTTTTCCGTGTAGTTTTTGATTCGACTTTTGTTTCTTTAGGCAAATAAATAAATTAGTTGGTGTCATGAATCCATATATATTAGTAGTATTTCGTGCCAGAAAAAATTATTGTTTCGTATGTCGAGATCCTTTAACCCGACATCAAGACAATGAGTACAAGCACGAGGTATTGACACTTCCAGACTTTTGTGGTAGTTGAGTTTTAATGCGGAATGTGTTTGCGGGCCACTTTCCAAGTATAGAGCATCGGGAAAATTTGTTACAAAAATACGATAACAAGACGAAGTCTACCTCGGCGCCCGCCAAGTGCCATTTGCAACAGTTCCTCACCCAGAATCGAACCCGGAATCTTCCGTTCCATTGTGCAAGTTCTGCCCCAGGTCTTTACAACTGCTATGTGCTTGTGTTTCCACAAAATATTTGTCGCCTCAATGTCGGGAGGGGTCACGTGACGTCAAGTGACAAGGTTCACATGGTCACGTGGAAGTATTCTTAAGTTCAGGCGTAAAAAGTTTTAACCTACCTTGGTGATTCACATAATACTGACTCAGGGCCGTATATTGGGAGAGTTTGGCCAGTTTATGATCTCGCTTCCATAACGCCCCCCCCCCCCCCCCCCCCCCCTCTCAAGTGAGCCAATTAGCCAGCGGCACAGAGCGAGAAGCGTAAGCGCATGCGCGTGAACTCCCGGCTGCTCCTAACTGAGCGGCGAGGTCCGCCATTTTCATTCATTCGCCCAATAGAATGCATGAGATCGGCATCTAAATTTCAGTTATTTCCTTTTATATCACTGGCTCTGGCAAGAATATTATACACTGTTCTTCCTCGGTGGGTTAAAAAGCTAAGAAATGAAGTTTTCTCGACGTCCCGCAAACTTTTATTCAATCGAAAAAGAAGTCGGCCCGTCTGGCTTCAACAGTGCTCTGTACGAAAAGCGTGTTGCATCAAAATGGCGGTCGTCTCCTCTTTGCTCCCTTCTTGCTCTCTCGCTCCTTGGGTGCTCTTCTCCCTCTCCTCCACTTTTCTCCTCTCCAGCGCCTTCGTCGCCACACCCGCTGGCCAGACTCTCCCAATATGCGGCTCTGTACTGACTGATGCAGAATGTGTCGGGTGTTCATGTGGGTATTCTAAAAGCCAATCGGGCAAAACAAGTGAAACAGGCCGATACAAACAATGCATTTTACGTTAATAGTTTTTCTCGGAGTGGTCATTCTATGTTAACAAGCGCTTGTAGCTTTTGCTGCACTGTCAGGTTAGGTGTAAACAAACAGTAGCATCATTCAGAGTTGTTGATAAGGAAGAGCTGAACTCATTCTAAACTTTTGCTGGTGTGCCGTTTCATAACAAAACAAGAAATGCTGTCAAAAGAACAGGGCAGCAAGCACCTTTCCTCGCATTCATTTGGCGTGCCTTGACACACATTTAGGAACTGTACCTCCACATTGCTGAATAAAGGTTGTTGAACTCGGTAAGCAGACAGGCTGTACAATATTTTCTTTTATTGGTTGTCCTAAACAGGAACCGATCAACTCTAAGAGATGGTCTACATGGATCAAACCAGCAGGGCTGGTCTTTCGTCAACGATCGCGTAGATGCGCTTGCGCTCTGCAAACGCAGACGCAGATATGACACCCCCGCTCAACAACGGCACATAATAAATAATGCTCACACTCTGCAGGAGACAAGACTATAAGTGCATGACCTGAGAGCATATATAGTAAAATCCACGCTTTTTTTAATGCAAAGTTCTAAAATGTATACTAGGTAAAACAATGCCACGCTAAATCACTAGTGCAAAGATGATACTGCGCCACAGCAGTTGTGATCCTTTGTCGATGCACTTGCGAGAGAATGTCCGCTGGGACGTTGCCTATGACTAGAACTGGGAACTACCAACCTTTGAACAGTACCATATGTGTGATGACCTGTGAACACGCGTAAATGACGGTGTACTTCATGAAACCGGGACAACCGACGTAATCCCCAATTGCATTTGGACATCAACCAATACCACCTCCCATGACAAAGAGAAACAAAACAGCATTCAGGTAGTTCACTCTTAGGCAGAGAGACTTTCGAGACACTTCGAAACAATCTGGTTATCACAACTTGCATTAAGTAACTAAGACTGCGCTTTCGGCCGCCCCTATTTACAATCTGACAACCAGGGGAGGCAGAAAGGGAGTGCACAAACAGCGTTCGCGGTCCCCCCCCCCCCACGTGAGTATTTCGTCGCCCTCTGCACTCTCCCACACTGGAGAGTAGCTCTCGCATCTTTTAAATAAAGTGTACCGCCACGTGGCCGCACAAACACAAAGTGACACAACCTCGCACAAACACGCACAATAAAGATTATTGTCGGAGCGGGTCGCATGACTGCCACACGTCTCGGCACCGAGTCGTGCAACAAGCTGCAGAAACGACGCGATGCTCGACTTTCCTGGCAACAGCAAGGCAAACAAGGCCGCTCTGTCCCTTCTCCCAAGACTAGGCTACTGGTGGTTCATACCTGAAAGACGGACGTCGGATCTACAGGAGTGTTAGGCCCGAATTCTGGACAGTGTGGCTTTGTTATGTCCGATCGAACGCACAATGAACGACTTGCCCGTTCCTAATGGACACGTTCACAGATGCACACAGCTTACAAGTGCCCCCAGCCATATGAAAGTTTTTGTGTTTTTTTTTTTTTTTTTTTTTTAAGTTCTCGCGCTCGTTGCTATACTCTGTTCACCCATTAAGTTGAGAATGCAGCCAAAGCTACAAGCGCGAGCTAACCCGTGCTCCTAGCTTTGAGATGTGCATCTCTAGCGCGAGTGCTCGCTTTGTGGAAGAACTTTTCAAAGCAGCGGCCTCAAGCTCCTGTGCTTGTAGCATTGGCTGCAGTCTTGGCTTCAGGGTGAATGGAGTATAGCAAGGTGTCCTTTTATAAATTCCGTTTTTGCAGCTTGAACACACCCACGGGAAGGATCTAAAAAGAGACGACGACAAAGCCGTCGCCAGCGTTTTCCTTATACGACAGCCCGAGGTTTCCAAGGAGGCGGTTGGTATAACTTGGACGACGACATCGAACAAACGCAGGAAAACGTAAAAGAGGTCGGCGCAGCCCACTCCACACCCCTGACCCTTCGCAAGCGAGCTGCGGCAGGGTGGCCAGACGTCGAAGAGAGGACGGCGCCGCGTCGGAGAGGAGGGGAAACGGCTACTTCATGCACTCTGGCCAGTACTGGATGTAGTAGCGCTTGGTGGTGCCCTCGAACAGCCGGTCCAGCCAGTTGGGCAGTCCGTCGAGGAGGTGCTCTTCGAAGAGGATGCTGCCGTACACGTCCGAGTCGACCTCTTCCTGCCGGCCGAGCAGACGGCCGGACTCCACGTCGCTCGCCTCCGACCCGCTGCTCGAGTCCTCGAACCCGATGAAATCTCCGCCAGTTTCCTTTTTCTGGTGCAAGGAAGAAAGACCAGGTTCGAGAGAAGTTGGGCTAAAGTGCAGAACTTTGTTCTTTCTCCATTTTCAAAATGCCCTCTTCTACAATATAGTGCCAGTTGAACATGAAGGAAGGATTAGAGAGAGAGAAAAAAGGCATACACATCGCTGGACTAGCAACTGTTTAATAAGAGTCTTTTTCTTCATCTATCTATATTGTTTTTCAGTTCCTCTTTTTCTTTATCTACATTACATTCATTTAATTGAGGGACATCTTCCCCCTCTTCTACTCTTACAACCGAGCCATCTTCTTCATGTTTCATTTGTCCGTTATGGGTGCAGCCCCTCCAAGACAGACAATTTCCAGGGGCATTGTGTGGTTGGGTGGGCTAGTGCACACCAGCTAGGACCACGTGAAGCGAAAGCTCGCGCTACAGAACCCAGGGATCCTGAGCTCAATCCCCACCCCTGTCCGTTTCGATTTGGATGAGCATTGTACCGGCGTGCGGTCATGTATACGTATCACTACTGCATGGTGCACATTAAAGACCCCAAGCTAGCGGTCGTACTGCACTGGTTAAATTGCTCATCTACAGTAAGTAACAATGTTCCCACGTTCTTGCTGACTTAACTCCTGCTGTGTCAACGACTAATGACTTCTTTGTTAGTTTTTTACAGCGGAGCTGTTAAGGGCTAGGTTCCCCAGGATCGTGTCCGGTATGTCGACACAAACCTACCTCGACAGCTACCGCCATCTATAAGCGACGGCGGCAAGCACACAACCAGTATGGTTTCCACTGTCACTCGTAGATGGCGGCAACCTTTCCAGCTATCATAAAAGAATTGATAGTTGGGCGCGTTGGTGGGAATTCAATAGGAAACAGCGCGAAAAACAGACGACGACGAAGAAGAAGCACACGTAACGAGCGCAGCGCTCGTCACGTTTGTTTCTTCGTCCTCGTCTGTTTTGCGCTCTGTTTCCTACGCCCCTATGCTCTTATCAGTTTCGGTTTGGACTCACGATGGGTCGGTCGTGCGCCCTTTAGGGGAAAGAAGACAGGCTGCGGAAGGAGCGGCGATGTACGCAGCAGCACGAATGGGTCCGCAATTGCCGCAAAGCCGCTGTCGCCTCGACTTCCACTGCGTTCAGCGCTTCAGATTTCCTTGCCAAAGAGCACATCGCTCGCCTGGAAAGCCGCCACCGAGAACAGAGCCAGCGATGTAAAGGGCGCCGGCGGGCCAACGCCACGGACGACGATTGTGCCACGGAGGCGAGCGCAAGCGCGAGGCCCGGCGACGACTGCACTCCACGCCGGCTGAACAGTTCTCGGGTGCGACGGCGAGGTTCCGGAGGGAGTTTGTGGAGAACCCGCTTGGCGTCACGTGCACCGTGTGCGACCGACTCTGGTTCGCCGGAGACGTATCCACGATCGGCGACGTGTCGGACAAGAAGAAGCGGAATCGGGCGCATGCGCATTGCGGCAGTGTATCGAGTACATCTCCGCTGGTCTTCCTTCTTCACGAGAGTGGAAAGGCCGTAACGTTTTGCATTGCGTCTATGGGAAACCAACCAAACGTTCTTACTTTGTTCGGCATATCCGAGAATTCCGCTTAAGCGAGTTCGCCTTAACGGGAGTTTATTGTATATTCTTCATCTTGCTGGTCGCAGTTTTCGGCTTACTGACCTTTTTGAGAACGGCGGGTTCGAGGTGCTTGGCGTGGTAGACGCAGAAGTACTTGCGGTGCCCGTTAAGGGACAACACCGTCCCGATGCAGTTCTTGGGGTTGATGTTGAGGGTCCTCCGCTCTGACAGTGTCTGTGACAGGATCTTGCGGTACCACTCCAGGTTCTTCTCCAGAAGCAGCATGGAAAACATGAGAGTCTTGTTCCTGGTCCAAAGAGACGACAAGGGGTCACTTTCTCAGTTGCCGTTACGTTGCGTGACAAAATGAAAGAGGCATCAGGAAAGACAGGATGGAAGAAAGAAATTACCGTGAAATACCAAGCATGCATCCACGCTAGTAAACGTGCCCTCATCAACTTCAGAAACAAGGTATAAAGTAAACACACAAGCTACCAGTCAGCTCAAACTCTGTAGATCATCATCACAAAAGTCTGGCTCAGTGCATTAAGGTTGTCATTACAATAACTAGGGCAAGTGTCACAGAATTCAAGGGTATTTTGCCCTTGTATATATATTTTTTTGTTGGTTTCCGGTTCGACTGGGGTGCGTGAACGCCAAGGACACGAGCACGAACTTTAGAATTTTTCCGGGCGAGCTCGGAGGAAAAAAGAAAAAGAAAAGGGGGAAATCACGCGAGGTGTGGTTGGTCGGCCCCGAGCAAGCCTTCGACGGTGTATGTGTGCTTGGAGGGAGTGCTGTTTGGCACTGCAAACACCCAAGCCACCACGGCTTCTTGACCCCGACTGGTGGCGCAAGGGACCGAACCACCACCGGCATCTTGGGACCCTGATTCGACTCCTCTCCTCCTCTGAATTGTATGTTGGCTTTCATTTGACTTCTGTTCCTTTTGTTACGCTTTAGAAACTTTTGTGTTTTTTTTTTTTGTCCGATTACGAAGTGCGGAACGCTCTCAAGATATGTCCTAATTTTTTTTTTAATGCGAAAGCATTAAGTGTTTTATGGAGTGCTGCCAGCGTTGACTGTGACGCCGGCAGATGAGCAACTGAAGAGCAACTAAGGAGAGGGTGCGCATGCTCGGCAGCCCCTCTCTCCCCCCTCTGGGGTGCGCCACAAAACCCCAATCTACTACTACTACTACTCCCCCCTCTGGGGTCACGTGTTAGGCGTGGCTGGAGGCCCGGAGAGGGTGCTCCTAACGCATTCTACGCTCTGCTTAATTTCAGCCATGTTGCACCACGAAGGAGCAGAGCACGCTGTCGCTGTCCTCACCCGCAGAGGAGCAGGCGCGCTGCCCGCTGTCCTCCGCGCCGCAAACAGCGGGGCACGCTGCTTGTGGGAATACGCTGCGTGTAGGAATGCTTTCGCATTCCTACATGCAAACAGGTGTACTCCTGTAATTTTTAACAACTGTGTGTGCGCTTTGTGAACCTTTTCTTTACTTTTGAATTCCGTCACTACTAAATAGTGTTTGTAACACCAGGTACGACTCGCTCTCAATTCCTACCGCCTCTCAGGAAGTCCATCGCCAAGGTGTGGCCCTAGCACCTGGACAGCGGTCCAATTCAAAGTACAAATTTATTTGTTTATGGAATCTTTTCCACTTGAGCACCTGTGACAGCAGGTTTTGTCTAATACTAAGTCGGCTTCCACAAGGGACTTCTCGCAAGCTGACGGACCCAACGCCAAAGCGCGTGTACCACAAACGGACGACCGTGCAGACCGAGCGGCTCACTTGCGGTAGGGAAAGACGGCTCGGAAGAACTGAGGCAGCAGCTTGGGCTTGGACTCTTGGTCGACCAGGAGAACGACCGTGCGGCAGCCCGGCTTGAGCAGACGCACCAGGCCGTTGTACGTCTCACCCCTTAGCTCGTGGATGGTCAGCTTGCATTCGGGCCTGGCAAAGAACGGACGGAAAGTTTTGTCTGTAGTATCCGACGGACTGGGAACAGCGGGGCGTGTCCTTCGAACACCCGGCTTCCAGCACGCACTCCATGCCTTCCGCCGTGCTTCAGCTGTGCGCCCGTGATCGAGGTGCAAGAGACGCCCGAGCGTTGTCCAAGGTAGGAAGCTCGCATTGTCTAAGGTAGGACGCTCAAGGCGGGACAACTGGAACTCCTCCCTGCCGTTCTCACCTTCTCAGTAACTACAAAAAGTGCCTCTTTTTTTTTTTTTTTTTTTATCTGCAAATGTAGTATTGATCAGATTATAATGTGCAGAACTGCGTCTTATGAGGAACGGAGCAGGCGCCAACATCCGGCCTCGGCCTCCCTGGCACGCATTGCCGTGTCTTTTCAGAGTGTTGCTCCCTACCCACCGTATTTGCTTTTCTCGTTGTTTCCGAAAGCTTTTGGTGGTCGGCCAACTCTAGTATGGTACACTGGTACATGTGATGGCCTGGACTAGTGCTAGCCGGAACAGGTAAATTGCCACGTGTGGTGCCTCCGGTGAGCTAAGCTATAAAACTTACTGCCACATTGTGACAACAGAAAATGTGGTCTATTCCAATTTACTCTTTTTTAACAGCCTAAAGAGCCAGAGGTTCCCTGCATGGCTTTTGTGCCTCCTCGGCCCAAATGCTGCCGGGCCAGCTCACATTGCCGCAGTCTGTACCTTCCACTGTGCCACGAGACGCTTGCAAAATTTGAGTTAGCTTCCGTAAGACCGCGATTCTGCACTAAAAATAGGGCAATCTTTTAAATGCGTTAGCATTCAATGCCCCGGTGCATGCAGCTGTCTTTCATTTGGAAGGTCGTGGTTTGGACTGGACTGGTTTCGTGAGAACGCAACACGGTTCCCGCCGTGCTCTTTCGCTCTGTTTGTTTGCTCGTTACATCCACTGCTCTTGCAGGGGACGCGACGGGCACGATGACATGAGGCACAGTTCATTGCGCATGCGCCGTCGTGCATCTCCCAAATCATTTGGAAAAGCGCACGCGCAGGTTTGGTTTTCGCGGTTCTTGCGTCATCTTCCAGCTCACGGCAACTTTGAAACTGCGCTTGCGTTATAAAATTAATGCAACTACACATATCTAAGTGGCGCACGGAATGTCCGAGGGTTCAAGAAGTTTCCTGCTCATCATATTTCAGTGTAAGATCTACAGTTCATGAATGCAGAGCGAACAATGTGCGGACCGGAGGCGGCGATTGAGGGAAGCTGTGATGGGTGCATCCGAAACCACCGACGCTCAAGAGAACAGACTGACTCTCCGAAGACAACAGTAGAAGAATCAATGCGAGGTAGGAATTCCCATCCTTCGCCGAGTCGGAACTCTCAAGCTAAATGCCAATGCATTTCGTCAAGAATCAGAGTAACGACGGCAGCGATTTCGGCATCATTTGTTTTTCTCTCCCGACAGAACCATTTAACTTTATGAAGAAATTAAAGTTAAATTACAGAATCTCTTTTTTGTGCGCCAATAAAGACCCATCCCATCAGTCCCTGCTCCTCTATGCGTTTTCACTTCAATGCTCATCGAGGAGGTTGCATATGAAGTTTAAAAACCAACAGTAACAGCTGCCAAATTCGTTTCAAACCAAAAAAAGACTTGCCATATTGCCCACCAATCACTTTAAACTTCAGAATGTACCGATGTGTGTGATTTAAACTTTGAATTTACTGATGTTCATCAATTTCCAACTAGAAATCAAAACAAAATATTTATGGCGAACTGCGAGGCGATTGTGTTGCATACATGAAACATTCTAGCATCGCAAAAGTTTAGCAATACTCAAGAGTTTCGAGACGCCAGACGCCTATGTTCACGACACTTTTCATCAGATAGTTGAATGTGTACCATATGTACACTTGATAGCTGTTCCTAGATTGAAGCGATACTACCGCTAATCGGGCCAATAGACGTGGCGATCTTCCAGAGACTTCCATACTCTTGAGCTCTTCTCCCTCAGTGTGCAGAGGTGGCTGAGCTCCTCCTCGCCTACCCCTCTGGTCACATGACTTCACCATTAACCAATCAGCGTCGAGCACCTCGCTCCTCTTCTCCCACCCGTCAACCAATCAGTGTCAAGCCTCGCAGCCACACTTTTATCCAGGCTTCACTTTTGGGCTTCACGAAATGCCAAACACCATAGCCAAAGAATGTTTCACGTTAAAAAATAAAGTTGACACCTAAAACGATGAACCATGAAGGTGTGTAGCAGAGGTCGGCATTTTAGGTCGCCCTCACTCACCCTCACCCTCAAAGCCACTCACCTCAGCCCCTCACTCACCCTCACCCTCACAGCCGCACTCACCTCAGCCCCTCACTCACCCTCACCCTCACAGCCACACTCACCTCAGCCCCTCACTCACCCTCACCCTCAGAGCTACGCTCACCCTCAGCCTATCACTCACCCTCATCCTCACAGTCACACTCACATTCAGCCCTTCACTCACCCTCGCTGAACCTCACAGCCCTCACACACTCACCACCCTCACGGCCTTCATGCACTCATGGCCCTCACGCACTCACCACCCTCACGCCCCTCACACACTCATAGCCCTCACGCACTCACCGTCCTCACGCATTCATTGCTGTCACGCCCCTCACCACCCTCACGCACCTCATGCACTCACCGCCCTCACGCCCCTTGCCACCCTCACACACCTCATGCATTCACCGCCTTCACGCCGCTCACGCACTCATGGCCCTCACACGCTCACCGCCCTCGCGCCCTCATGGCCCTCACGCACTCACCGCCCTCACACACTCATGGCCCTCACCGCCCTCACGCCCCTCATGCACTCACCGTCCTCACGCCCCTCACGCACTCACCGTCCTCACGCCGCTCACGCACTCACCGCCCTCATGGCCCTCACACACTCACCGCCCTCGTGGCCCTCACACACTCACCGCCCTCACGCACTCATGGCCCTCGCGCCCCTCACGCCCCTCATGCACCCACCGCCCTCACGCCGCTCACGCACTCATGGCCCTCATGCACTCACAGCCCTCACGCCCTTCATGCACTCATGGCCCTCACCGCCCTCCCGCACTCATGCCCTTCAAGCACTCACCGCCCTCACGCCGCTCACGCACTTATGGCCCTCACGCCCCTCACACACTCACTGCCCTCACGGCCCTCACGCACTCATACTCCTCACACACACACGGTCCTCACAGTCCTCACGGCCCTCACACCCCTCACAACCTCACAGTCCTCACTCACCCTCACACTCATAAATTTTCTTGGTTCAGAAACTCACTGACCCTCACCTTACCTGTGAAGATGAGGGCGAGCGAGGGTGAGTGAGGGCCCTCATGAGTGAGGTTTGCCGAGGTATGGCGTGTAGCACCACAGTCTTTAAAATTCTATAAGCCCCAAACTTTTATTTTTACACACCTGTTCCATCAACCCCACCCTGTCATCAAATAAATCGCTTGCCTAAATCTTTAAAAAATAACAAGATTATGAAACCAGCAAAACCAGATAAAGCAAAATTCCGGAATAACTTGCAAAGCGCACGAAAGAGTACTGTGTCAGCGATATACAGTCGAATCTCGTTAATTCGAACACGCTTAATTCGAACTTTCGGTTTATTCGAACTGACGCTGTGGTCCGGACTACACTATATGTATTTCAATGGGCGAAAATGCCCGGTAATTCGAACGCTTAAACGCCCGCGCCGGTTAATTCGAACATCCGGCGCCGCCGAGTATGCTTTCAGGAGCGGGCAAACTCACGCGGCAGCGCCTCCAACGTCTCCAGTTCCAAATAAACATGAACAACCGATCACGTCGTGACCTTGAATGCTGCGATGAGCGGTGAGGTGCTCTTTTGCACGGTGACGGTGCTGCGCCGCTGCTCTTCGGCGCGTTTTCGACGGGAGTGTGACAGTTCCGTTTCTTGCCTTGCAGTCGCGCGTCACTGCGGTTCGACGTGTTTTCGGTGGGCGCGCGACTGAAGTTTGCTGCGCCGCTGCTCTTCGGCGTGTTTTCGGCGGGAGTGCGACAGGAGAATGCAGATGCCGCGTTAGAGCTCATCTCCAAGCTCCAAGCAATCTTTGTTGATTCACGCCTTAGGAACCACGCAGAGGCACGCATCACGGATTACTTCCCTTTGTGATCTATGAAAATAAATGTCCTGGAACTCATCACTAATGTGTTAGCTCAGTGCACATGCGCCGCCCAACGCAGCGCTGCACGTAAGTACTCCATTTAATGAGCTTTCGTTAATTCGAACTTTGTTTAATTCGAACAAATTTTTGGTCCCCCTCGAGTTGGAATTAACGAGATTCGACTGTAGTTTGTCAGTATACTGACTTCTTCTTTGTAGAGCTAAATGCACCAGTGTATAAGAGACAGGTGCATGCACCTGAAAACGGTGTAGCATCGCAATGATCACAACCCGGAGCTTGGGGGAGAAGGCCGATATTTGGGAAAACGCTTGCGAGTCCTGTGGGACACTCACTTGGGCTTGGCCGCAGAGGGAGGCACTCTTCCCTCGCGCCTGTACCTCTCCTGGATGCTCTTCTCTTCCATTTGCCTGCACAAAAGACAAAGAATTGTTACTGCTCCCACAAAGGATTAAAATTAAAATTGTCTATTTCTGGTTCGATTGTTCCTTGTATGCACCTCACAGGCACGTAAAAATGCCCCCCCTCCCCCCGCAGCATCCCTAATAAATAAATGAGCGTATAAATACCACGAGCGCCAATTGGGGTTTTCTAATATAATTAAGTGAACAGCCGCGCAACCCCAGCCTTTAGCAGAATTAAAACAGATTCAGTACCACTAGCTCAATTTTCCGCTGAGTGTTATTTATGTAAATATCATTCGGCTTGTCACCTGCATATTTCTGCAACATTTATGTTCTACTTACTGCAACCTGAAATCTCCACACATCAAAGCGATCCAATTGAAAACTTGACATGTTAGGTGAAGAATCTTAATATAAGTCCGGTGGAGCCACGCCACACCATTTGCCACACACCCGACATAACAGCAAAAATTGCTTCATCAGCTAAAGCAAAAAAAGCTGCAGCTGTAACATTGTAGGATTGTCCCCAGTTCTGTTTTCTAGTACAGCAGCGTTCACGCACTAACCGAAGTTATGCTCATTTTTTATGGATGCCTCGCAATTGCAACATTGAATAACAAATGGAATCAATTTTGGTATCAGATTCAAACGTTGAGCTATTAAAGGGATGCTGAACCGAAATCTGGATTCCACAAAGCACGGCGGCAAAAGCGTGTAATGGGATGCTACAAACACCAAAACATCACTCATACAGCGATATCTCAAACGGATGACCGTATTTTTCAAGAAAAGGAGGCGCATTCGACAGAAATGTTCACGTCATGTTTCTCCGAGAAGGAGAGGGAACGGCCTTGCATCTTCTCCGCCTCGCCGCCTTGAGGGGGCAAAGCGAAGAGAGGAGGAAACGAGATATCTTCACGTCACGCGCCTCGTCAGCCTGGTTTCATCTCGACCTCTTTTTTCAAAAATACAGCCGTCCATTCGAGATATCGCCTTACGAGTAGTGTTGTAGGGATTGTAGCGTCCCGCCTACATCTCTTGCGTTGTTTTTTTTTAAATCCGAATTTCGGTTCACAATCCCTTTAAAGGGACATTGCCACCCCCCCAAAATTTATTTTTGATTTTTTGCCAGGCGATTTATTATGGTGTCAGAAGACTACCCAATCAATATTTTGCTACGGCGTCACATATATTTTTAATAAAGTCAAAATACGCAACTGCTCAAAAACCGAAACCGAAACTGGACTGGGGAGGAAGGAGAAATATAGAGGTGAGAGGTGGCGGAAGTCACGTGGCTGTGATACTTTTTTTTTTCCCCCAATCAACATATTGGCAGCTTTTTAGAAGCCACAAAAATGGGTATCATATTTCTTTTCTATATTTAATATTGCGCGTGCGCCTTTGATGACCCAGGACTTTGATTATCTTTGGTTGTGTCTCAACACAGAAAACGGCACGTGACCACGGAGAAGAGAGTGAGCGCGACTCAAACCAGCCAGTTCTCGATCAGCGGTTTTCAGGTCAAAAGAAAATAAATTTCGAGCCGCAAAGTGTTTTCTGGGTAGTTGGGCTGTCACATGTCATGTACAAATAAAAACCATAAATACCCCATCAGTGTCCCTTTAAAGGGATGTGCCAAGAAATGAAAACACTAATCATAACATGAAAATCTTTCCACAATGTCGCTAGAAAACGAGCAAGCTCAAAAAGACCTAAGACCGGTATACACAAATACCGGAATGAATACACTGCATCTATTTGCACCTGCCTTGTTTTTATAGTTCAGCCCTAGAGCCACTAAATGAGCTGCGCTTAGAGTATCGGCACTCCGTTCTTCGACATTGTTGTGGGCGCCGCCATATTGGGGCTTGTGCAGGGCAGACGCAACTGCAGATCGTCATGATTCAAAAGTGCGGCTTCCTCAGCATTCGATTCGGTGTTAGGAAGCTCATGTAATATTTAGGGGTGTGCGAATATTCGAAATTTCGAATATGAATCGAATATTTTTCTTATTCGAAACGTATTCGATTCGAAAATTGCAAATTCGGAAGTTCCCGAATATTCGTCCTAAGCCGAATATTCGGGAAAAACGGCGAATATTCGCACAAACTACGAATATTCGAGCAGGTAACGAATAATCTGCTTGCCACGCATTCCCCTATGAATATGTTTATTCAATGAGAAAGGCTTATGATCTGTGCGTTATCGGTCTGCCCCGTTTCTATCTGTCTGAGGGCAGCAAGACAGGATCAGTTTCGGTTTCTTTTTCATCAAGCCCTTTGTTGTGTGGCGCTTATATAGAAATATGTGAAGCAATTCCACGTTTTATTACATGATGCAATAAAATTAACCTCGAGAGTGAAATGTGAATATAAAATATATCTCGAGACTGTTATCTAATATAAATGCTTGAAAATTGAAAAAAAGAAAAAAGCTAGGGGCGAGCAGAACATTGCATCGCTTTCGACAACAACTCCTGCCACCAGTGCCTGCCACTCCCGCTCAGTCAAAATTAGAGATATTGCGAACCTGACCAGTTTCGAGTTCTCCTAACTTCGAATTTTTCGACCTTTCAACGGGATGTTCGACAAAGGTTGAACGGAGGTTCTACTTTTGTGCGCATGCGTTAATATTAAAAAAAAAAAAAACTAATTGATTCAACTGGCGGAGGAAATGTGCCATATTTGTTGGGTTTATTGGCATCACAGGTTCACATTAATAACTAATGAAAGCGTCAAAAGCGCATATTTTTACTTTTATATGGAGTAAACATTGGTTACCATTTTATAGAAAAAAAAAATAAAGTACTTTCTATATTATCTATTTCCCAGAATTCGAAATATTCGTGTAGGAGCCGGGCAACACTGTCCATAAGTCAAACTTCTTCGAACTTGAGGGAAATTTCGCAGGTTTCCCGATTTAAGGGTCTTTCTACTGGCGGAAATGTCACGGCGCGTGACAACATTTCCGCCTGCTGCAGCCCAGTAAAATGCAGTTGCATTGATTTATTTTGAAAAGGCAATAAAACCTGTTGTTACCTCTTGTTTTGTAATTTTTCATTACAAGACACATATTCGATATTCGATTCGATATTCGAAGCCCGTTTTTTGTATTATTCGTATTCGATTCGTATTCGAAAATTTCAATATTCGCACACCCCTAGTAATATTGCTTTTCTTTGTCGCGGACTGTTTAAACGTTTGTGGAGGACGGAAAAAAGCGTTTCCTGTGATTTCAGATAAAGCTTCAGATGACTGGCAACCATGATTTTAAGCCACAATATGGCCAAGTGTCGTTACTCTGAAGCGTAGCTTATTTAGTGGCACTAGTTCAGCCCGAGTCTAATCACGGAAGAATGGGTGGAAATTATATTTTCAGCTACCTAAACGAGCATGGGTTCTGTCACAAATGAACTGATGAGCATGCCGGATGAAGTCAGGAGAGAAACAAAAAGGCTATAAACACGAAAACAAAAAAAAATACCAGCACACCTTTGACATACTACTCGCATCATCCCTCGTTTAACATGTTCATTTTTTCTCTCTTTTTTTTTGCCCTGTTTCGTCGAGTCTTTTATAATAAAATTATTTTCAGACATCATTAGTGTTTGTGAGACAGTCAAAATCCTCAGAACTATCTTCAATCCCTTATCCTTTGCTATTTACAATTCTGCATTGCTGTTATCATTAGTCTTTCGACACACCCCACCGAGCTGCTATTTATCGCGAGCTAACGAAAGAAGAAACGCAACAGAATAACACCCCTGTCAGACGGGCTAGTTTAGTGTCACTACAAGCGAGTGCACTTCAACCCGTCGAAACACACTCCAAGTGTGTTGGTGCTACACGGGAAAACTTAGTGTCACTCCAAAATGATGGCAATGACGATGGGTAAGTAATGGGCACGCAAAATATTACAGTGCATACGCATTTTTTCATTAATAACTTTGTCGTCTTATTAAAAACACGTTACCACATATTGTTGCGCTAAGTCACGAGCTTTAATCCAAATTTAAATGCAATTTGATCATTACAATCAGCCATTACAAGCCAGTGATACACGTCCGCACGCCGGTACGACCCTTATGATGTACCGCAGGAAAGGCTAGAAGCGCGAGCTCCTTGCTCTAGGGCACATCTCGGCGGAACAAGCTCTCGTGCGTTAAGAGTAGCTCCCAACGCTATGAGCTCGCGCTTCTAGCCTTGTCTGCGGTACAATATAAGGCAAAACGGAGTATAGATCGAAACGAGCAGAAGTAGGGATTGAACCCAGGATTCCTGGGTTCTGCAGCGTGAGCTTTCGCTCCGCGCGCTTCGAGCTGGTGTGCGCGAGCCCACTCGGCCACTCGCCACTTGAAACAACGAGACATCATGGAGTGTGTGGAGGACGAGCTGGAGGGCGATATCCGCGATGTAGGACAGTGGAAGCGCGAGGTTGGGGCACTTTTTTCTGTGAGAGCCCAACGCCTTTCAGATGAGAGGCAGCTGAACCTGGATGCCGACGCACAGGCGAGAATTTCAAGTGACATTGATCAGCAGCTGCAGGCCAATGCCTTCACCATAGCCGCTCTCATGACCGACAACCTACCCGTGATCAGTCGAGAACAGTGGGCTTTCCAAAGGAACGAACGGTGGTTCGAAGACACCTTGCCCCATTTGGGCGTGTTCCATTTTAAGCAAGCCTTTTGCGTCTCTCCTGCCACCTTCAGATTCCTGGTGGAGTCTTGCATGTGCCTCCTGGCCGTCGCTGGCCGTCACGCAGGGGCCAAGGCTGGAAACTAGATTAGCCGCTTGTTTTTCTACAATGCACTACTTTCCTACCAACAGAAAACAAGTGCACATCTAATATTACCGTATTTATTTGAATATAAGTCGACCTTTTTTTTCCGGAAATGTTGTCAAAAATTAAGGGTCGACCTATAATCGTGACCAAAGAATTTCGACCTACATTCGCGACCAAATTTTGCGACCCTACCGAGGGCATGGAGCTATCGAATCACCGAGCCGGCGTTGCCGTAGAGCCGCGCCGCTTCTTGTTTCAAAAAGCTTTTGGTGCACGAAAGCAACCGCAACAGAAACAAACGACAGCCCCCCCCCCCCCCACTCCCTCCCTCGTGGCCGCCGCTCGCGCACATCCCTCGGGCGTCGGGTTTCGAAATCGCGCCTGTAGCGTTCCCCTCGCTGGGCAAGGGGAGGGAGAGGAACGCGATGCGCCATGCACTTTGCCCTCTATGCCTCTCCCTTGCAAATGCCCACAAAAACAAAAAAGAAAGAAAAAGAAACGACGGAGGTTACATTAGCTTGTTGCTTGCGGCGGCGCGCGTACTTGTATTTGGTCTTTCGTCGCTTCGCCGGTCTCCACCTTCTTTCGTTGCATCTTGCGCAGTGTCATTTTACAACGGACGGTGTCAGTGAGGTATTGTGTATTGTTGCGCATTTGCGAGGATGTCTACCAAGCTGACGAAGCTTCGGACGACGATGACATGTCCGGAAGTTCTGACGAAGACGATGATTAAGTTTTTGACATCGCGCCCTGCGATTTAGCCGAGAGTGCTGTAAATAAAGATTTTTCTTTCTTTTGCCGTAACTTTCCCCTGTTCCTAAAAAAAAAAAAAAAAGGTTGACCTATATTCGAATTATTTTTTTTTTATTCTCGGTGGGTTCAATAAATAGGGGTCGACCTATATTCATGTAAATACGGTACTCCTATCAAAATAATACTAATTTTACGCAGCGTTAATTTCTTCTATTATTTTTACTCCTTGAACACTGCTATCGAGATTACACACTCGGTCTACCGGAGCGAGCGTAGTGTGCTCCCCGAACTCACTTTATTGGAAGTGTGTTCTTCGGGCAGAGCTGGGGATTGAGCTCAGGATCACTGGGTTCATCCAGCGCGAGCTTTCTCTCCACGTACTCCGATCTGGTGGGCGCTAGCCCACTCGGCCACCGATACCCCTTAATAAAGACATGTTAAAAAAAAATGAGACGTTTACAATTCTCTGTAATGCCGAATTGGAGAGCAGCTCTTGAGGAGGAGGGAGGAAGGGTACGAAGGGGAGGGTATGCCAGCTGCTCCCCCTCCGTACCCTCCCATCCTCCTCTCCCGTTCCCATCCCACTTAGCGTAAAAATTTCGCTAAATTTCCCGTTATATTTAGCCGGGAAATTTTCCCGCTGAATTGACATGTGACGTCACATGACACGTCATCTGAAATTTTAAGTATCGCGTCACGTGACGTCACACGGGTAAAATTTTTGCTCTAAATTTAGCGGAAAAATTTTCCGCCAAACTTAGCAAAAACTTTTACCGCAAAATTTAGCGGGAAAAGTTTACCTTCGTGACGTCACGTGTGACGTCATCTTGGGAAACAGCCCTTAATTAATGCGACGCGCGGTTACGCCGACGCCGCTCAACTCAGAAACGGGTGCCTAGGAGCTGTGCTCTAAAACAAAGTTACATTAATGAACGATTTTTACGCCGATTGGGTGATTCTGATCGATCATCGCAAGCCAAGATAAAGAATGAAGCATATCCAACTTTGGCGTTCCGCATCGTTCCACGGAAGTCTACGAGGAGGCCCTGACACTGCCTAATCAGATCATAATTATCGTGTTGTCTCGAATAGTTACATGCTGAAACAAAAGTAGGCTCTATCATTCTCTGCTAACCAAGATAGCCATGAATGACTAACTTTGTCGTCGTCTTTTATCAATTCACCGCTGCGCTAATCTTGATTCAGATCAGCCTAAACTCCAAGTCCACCCCACTATTTTTTGCAATGCCACTCTTCTACATGTCGTCTCTTTCACGAATTTCTTTTTCTTTATAAAATAAAACTTACGCCACGCTTTTGGTTTCTGTGTTGTTACGTTTTACTGTTGAAACACTCCTATCGATGCCACGCACTCGATCGAGCGAAGTGAGTTCGTCAAACTCACTCCAAGCCAAGTGTGTTCCCCAGGAAGGAGCCGCGTGGCACACTACAGAAATGACACTAAGGGCGAGGTGCACTCGCTTGTAGTGACACTAAACTAGCCCGTCTGACAGGGGTATAAGTCGTCGACGAGGCGACTTGCCACCCAACCGAAACTGGGAAGGGAGCCGAAGTGCCGGGTGTGCTCACACAAGGTAGGACATGAAGTATCCAACGAGGACGATGAAGCCGAAGGAGAGGGCCACGGAGAGGGCAGGCAGCACCTCGTAGCGGGTCAGGTGGTCCCTCAGCACGTCACCCATGAGCACCAGGCGCCGTAGCAGGCGCCCCAGCAGGCCCCGGGCGTGCTCGTCTGCCAGCACCCCGAGGCGCGCGTCGTGGGGAAGCGCATCCGAGGACTGCAGCAGCCGCGACAGCGCATTCTCCAGCTCCTGCTTCGTCTCATTCAGCTGCGCAGGAGGAGAAGCGTTTGTGCTCGGCGTCGAATATTAAATGCATAGCATTTAGAGCACCAGCTCTTAGTGCTTCTGTGTCCAAGCCTGACACGTAGCCTGGATGACAAAGTTACGTCGACGACATCACAGTGCTCCCAAGCTACCATCAGCGTTCTAAAAGGTTTGTTGTAACGTCTCCATGTGAATACTGTGATGACGTCGCAGTGTTTAAGTGACAGTCATCGTGTGACACTGGTAATGTGGCCATCGTGTGACACATGGTCATGTGACATCACATGACACGGTCACATCATGTGATGCAACGATGTCGCAGAAGAGCTATAAATGCTATGGATTTAGAGCGCCTCAGGGATATACTGAAGAGACGGGCAGTTTTTGCTTCATGCTACATTGTAAAGGCCGCCATAGCTTCCAGACTGCTCTAACTCTGTCAAGGCTACGTGCACAAGCACGTGCCTCGTTTGGGGTCTTTTTCACACTACGGTGCATGCAATGAGATGCAAGACAATGTTATGTGCTCTTACAGCATCGTGAAAGCTTTGCTAGCCTTGACAATGTATACTGTCGAGACCGGTTATAACGAAGTCGGTTATAACGAAATAGCGGCTACAGCGAAGCGATCACGATTTCCCATTCCCTTTTGCACTTCGTTAACCGAAGTCGGTTATAACGAAATAGCGGATATAGCCAAGTGATTTCCGATTCCCGTTGACTTCGTTATAACCGGTCTCGACAGTAGCACAAAATAGTTGGCATTGAGTATAGTGGCAGGAACTCATAACCAGTAGCTGCATTGCATCTCCGTGTGCCTATGGACACTCCTTTTCTCGACAAAACATGAATGTGTGTTTTCGGGGTTTCGTAAGCTCCGAGGACTGCTAGGGTCTTACACAGTAGCAGTGTGTATTAGTGATCGTACAATGCACAGTTACAAGGTGAACACCAACATTACAGGGTCATTTGCATCGATGCAATCGTGTTTATACCGAGACTCGTATGCTCCAGCTTGAAAATGTCTGCAGTGCCGACTAATGGCGAATCCGCATGGTTCTTTCTGCGTACCCTCGAGCACTCTTTCCAGAGCACTAGAGATCGGTTAGTGGAAAGGGAGCGCGGTGGCCTGATCGGTTAGTTCTTTCCGAGGGCGCCCCTCCCTCTCAGAGAGCTTCCTTCACTTCTCCACCGTAAAATACAAGGCAAGCGCCCGCTCCAAATTTTAAGATAATCACGAAAAAATGGGGGATGGGTGCCTGTCTGGTCATCAATTTTACATATAAATGTACTGTGCATATTGTTTAGATCTTACAAATTTGGGAATGGGCACTTAGTGTGAAATGGGCAGATGTGCGGAATTCTACGGTAGTCATCGAAGTGCGAAGCAACGCACTCTGGTGGTACTGTTGAGACCAGTTACAACGAAGTCGGTTATAACGAAATAGCGGCTACAGCGGAGCGATCACAATTTCCCATTCTCTTTTGCATTTCATTAACCGACGTCGGTTATAACGAAATAGCAGATATAGAAAAGTGATTTCCGATTCCCGTTGACGTCGTTGTAACCGGTCTCGACAGTATGTAGTGCGTGGACGGGTATCACATGGTTTTGTTGACAATGGCAGCAGCAGTGGTCTGCGGTGGACTGCAGTGCATGGCATGATGGCGATGGATATCTGGTTCTACAAAGTGCATGTGCGTTCTATGATGCAAGGATTACAACGGACAGGACATTCCCTTGTGACCGTGACAGGAAAACTTGACGTGGGAAGTATTCCTGGTGCTTTTACGAGATTGTTCATCTCATGGCGGTGAACCTGCATCTAAGCCTAACCAAAGAAGAAACAGCTCGCAGAGCTCCTTTACCGGCTTTCGTGGACGCTCCAAGAAATTTTCAGGCTAGGTAAAAGTGCGTTCAAAGGTGAGCCGACAACAATGCACTGTGATTTGCGTCACATGGCAATACATGCTATGTCTTGTGGGTGATGCTTGCATGATACTCCGCCGTGAGAAAAATGTGGTTTATTAATTTGATATTTGCCTGTTGTGCCAAAAGGCATGACCGCTGTCGCATCGCATTCACTGTCAAAGACGTTGCGAGTTCACAACTATTTCCTAACATTGGCGTTCCTTCCGTTCTGCAAAGATCAATGAGCATGCTGCTGTTTTTTTTTAACATTATATTATTTGATTTTGTTGCAAGCGTAAATTTTGCTTAATCGTCCATCGTACGCTGTAAAATCTTGTTTTTTTATCCATTACCAATGTCAAGAAGTTTTGCTTCCATGACTGGCCCGAGAATGCCAGAGCGCTTTGAGCGCAGCAATTGTGATTGGCTGAAAAGGACCCCAAGTAGCTCTGGCGGCGAGGAGGGGGCGCTTTGTTGAATCAAGGTCAGAGGTGAGAGACAGCCACCCAAATTCGCCATAAGCTACGAGCGTGTGGCTTTGGAAAGCGTCTTCTATGCACGGTGCACAAACTTCGTGAAGCATTCCAGTTTCGAGTTCTGTGTCACAGTGGCGTCATCCACGCCAGACGAGAGCACAGCTACCCCTTGTCTTTGCGTGCTGCACACACGAAACAAGAAGGTTGCGCAAGAGGCTGCACCTCGCGACTGACGAGGCGCCCGACATTCCTTCCAAATGCACTCGCCGACTTTCCTTTTCCCGTCTTACACCACTTCGCTCCTTGCCCAGTCACTCGCTGCACGGTTAATTTTGTTTTTGTAGCGTACGCTACACTGGCCGAGCTTGAGCAGTTTCGCGTGGCTCGCATAATGAGCCGTGCTCCGTGCTGCGCAAGCGCGAGGAGCAGTGACGTCACACAACGCACAGCTGGCGCGCCGGAGACGCCTCCGCCGCGGGCTCCGCCGCCACCGCGCGCGCCTCGCCGGTCTGCGCAAGCGCGAGGAGCAGTGACGTCACACGGCGCACAGCTGGCGCGCCGGAGCCGCCGCCGCCGCGGGCTCCGCCGCCACCAGTGCGCGCCTCGCCGGTCTTTGCATTCCAGAAGAGTGACGTCATAGTCGCGACAGACGCGAGCAGACGCCGAGGGAAGCTATACAGACGCTAGTTTACGCCCGTGGAGTGTACATGATGGAACGCTAGGACGCCGCTTCACGTCACCATTAAATGGTCGCGTCTCGCGGACGCTATCGGAAGCGCTTCTTTTGTGGTCGCGTCTCGTGAACGCTACAGCTCCCCCTGGCCCAGAGAAACAGACCTATAGCCATGGAGAAGGAGAGAGAAATTGCTCCTCAGTGGCGCAGAAGAGCGGCGAAGCTTAACTCGGATCCCAAAGTAGTTGCCCGACAATTAGCGGTTGAGCGTAGGAAGACCAAACAGAAGAAGGCTAAACGTGCTGCGGAGACATCGGAGCAAAGGGAGGAACGTCTAGCAAAGCGGCGTTGCCAGGAGGCTGAGCGACGTGCCCGACCATCTCAGCAGCAGCGACAACAAGACGCCGTTGATGACGTCAAGGCTCGCCGATTGACTGACTATACCAGGGGTGGCCAAGCTGTGGCTCGCGAGCCGCATGCGGCTCTTGGCGTGTTAAAGTGCGGCTCGCGGCTCCCTCCCCTTTCCCCCCCCCCCCTCCCCCGTCGCCCTCAAAGTCACACGAGCACTTCCCCAAAAAGAAAAATGGAACGCATTTTATATCGAAAGACAGGTTGCAGTTCGATAGTCTTGTGCTACTGCTACCTTACGTACAGTTGGACTGCTTTTGACTCGGATAGATTGAAAGTAACTCGAGTTTCGTGTATTGCACTAAAGAAAACTTTGCCCCCCCCCCCCCCCCCCCGCGGCTCTTGGAAGTTTCAGTGGTTTTGTTTGCGGCTCTTAGGCCAGGTCAGCCTGGCCACCCGTGGACTATACGGTGAAACTTAGCGAATGCGCCAGTGCGACTCGGACCTTCGAGACGGACTTCGTAAACAATCCGTTTGGATATGTGTGCGACGTGTGTGAAAAGACTGTGGCACATGAAAGACTTGACGCCGGTAAGTAGTGTCATGCGTGAAACATTAAGTTTAGCGGCGCCGCCTGAGTGGGGTGAAACCGTGGCACGGGTTTGTACAACGTGCAAGAACTTTCTCGTTAAGCAGAAGATTCCACTCTTTAACATTACCAATGGGTATTGTTACCCGCCCATGCCACCAGGTCTACCGGTTCTAAACGATGTTGACAAACGTGCCAGTGTTCCAACTGTACAGACGACCCAATGGGGAACCACCATTGATATTGTGTATCAGAGACAGACAATCAATTCCAAATACTGCGTTGGGGCCATAGAGACGGCAGCGTGTTACTACACTGACCACCGAGCCGTCTTTGTGGCAATAGAGAAGCAACCAGACGTTGAGCAAAAAAAATAAATATACATGTGTCACATAATGCGTATACCGTGTGTGTGTCATTGAAGCAGGAGTAAGCATGGTAATCAAGCTAATCCTAGACAACCAGGAAAGCTAAGAATAACGAGCTGAACCTAAGCTCATGCTACGTATATCCTGGCATAGCCGAGCTAAGCCACTGCAATTTTTTTCGGTCGCCTCTTTTTCCTTTCGCCCTGCCCACTCTTGATCTTACAGATCAGCGAAGGCCAGGTGCCTAGCAAATGCTATAGGTGTAACATCATGGTTTCGTAATGTGTTTTCTTGGAACATGCGGCGTTCACGTAACAAAGAGAAATTTCAATGCACCATACATAAGGCTTCTAGCTATTTGAGGGCACTCGCGAAAAAATAAAGTATCGTTATCCTTATTATTACCCTGTGAAGGTCGTCTTCCCAGGGGGAGTCGATCCACTGGTACTGGACCATGTTCTGGTTCCTCCGCCAGATGATGACCAGGTGCAGCATCGGGTCCTTGGGGGACTCCTCCCCGGAGCTCAAGGTGTTCACAAACTCCGCCTGCTTCTCCTTGTACACAAAGGTGAACCTGCACGGGTGCATGACACAAAAGCGCTTTGGGGGCCCGCTTGAGTTGAATGTCAAGCCCGCTGTGGCGTCTCCCTAAGGGTGGACACCTGAACACTCAACTGCAAAGAAATGTCACTACAGGACATGTGTAACCAAATGAACGCTCCCCAAAAGAAAACTATGGGGCTGCGTTCCCAGGATTAAACTGAGACGAACCTCGTTCGTTCACTCAGCCCTTGGTCACAGCAGAAGGAGCCCACGTTGCTTCTCTGTCTTTAGCCAAACTCTGTTCTCTCTATTCCGGCATCTCATTGGCACGACGAATGCACTAAGGCTTAGTGGGCCGCCGCTCCTGTGCACCGATGTGCTCTTCACCTTTCTCTTGCGAGGCATTGTGCAGACGACTGGAGTGCTTTCGGCAGGCGTACGACTTCTAGCATAGACCCCTTTCAAAAGTGTGCCCCTTGCTGGAAGCTGTGGAGTCCCTGCCCAACGGCATACACAAACGCGAGCTCGTTGCATCTGATTGCACCTCTGCTGCGCGAGCCCCCGGGGAGCGGAAGCAGACGTCGAACTTGCACGCTCTGCGGTGTGGGCCAGTGGAAGAAAAGTTATTACATTTAATGACCGTCGCTTCGCAAGTCTCACCCTCGGTGCAGTGGTTGAGAGTCAGGCTCACAATCTCATAATCCAGGATTCTATTCCCCCTTGGGGGGTTCGGTATAGTGTTGTCTACTCTTTTTAATTTATCTACTTATCACTCCCCCGTGTATGCCCATTCTTTTTCATGTTGAAGATTCTAATATCTCTGGGGGGGAGTGAAGGGCTGAAAGAAATGCGCATTCAAAAAAATTACAGGAGGACACTCAAGACTGCTTACGTGTAGGAGGGCGAAAGCATTGTAGTCCCGCGGGAGAAATGCTTTAGAGTAATGTTTCTACACGTATTAAAGTTTAGGACGACGTACAGGACGACATCGAGGACGACGTCTTAGAGATTGACGCAAAGTATGGCGCCTAGGACAACCTCTAGGACGACGTCAATGACAGTGTCTAGGACGACGCCGAGGACAATCTTTTGGATGGTCTCAAGGACAACATCTACGACGACGTCAAGAATTGCATCTAGGAGGATGTCCTAGAGGACGACGTCAAGAACGACTTCTAAAACAATGTCTAGGGCGACGTCGAGAACGACGCCCAGAGGAGGACACTTAAGGAGGGTGTGGCATATTTGTTAAAACGGAGGTTCGGGCGAGTTGGTTGTTCATGACTGACAAGGAAACAGCGCACCCTCAAAACAAGCACTCTGAAGTTTTCATGCACACAAAAGAAAGAGCCACTTACACAGTGCCGTGTAAGTGGCTCTTTCTTTTGTGTGCATGAAAACTTCAGAGTGCTTGTTTTGAGGGTGCGCTGTTTCCTTGTCAGTCGTGGCATATTTGCGTGGGCGGCCACGTTTGCCTGCGGAAGCTGCCGTAGATGTGGATGCTGCTGCCAATGTCAAGGCCGTAGATGTAAATGCAGTCGCCTCACAGTCCATCGCATGAGGCACACAACGAGTTGCAACTAATGTAGAAGTTTGGGCTACTTGGTATCTCATGATTAACATTAAAACAGCGCAAGGACACGGACAAGAACAAGAAGCTAGACGAACAAGGCGCTGACTTACAACTGAAGTTTATTCACGCAAACAGATGTTAGCATGAAAGAAATTCAGTAGTAAGTCAGCGCCTCGTTCGTCTACCTTCTTGTTCTTGTCTGTGTCCCTGCACTGTTTTAATTTTTAAACACACAACGAGCACAGAAGTAGTACGAAGCGCACCTTTTGCACCTGGCACTCCGGCGCTGACATCATGCTCCTGCACTTAAGCGTGAGCAATGCATGCTTGATGACGTATTTTATGGCCACCTTTCAGGCAGAACGGTGCTGCTTTTTTGCGTTATGAAACAAGTAAGGTCGTCCTAGACGTCTAGGACGACCTCTAGGACGACCTCAAGGACGACGCCATGTACAGCGTCGTCCTTGAGCAAACGATTGAGCGTCGCGTGCCTATCAATCATATTTTTATGGCCATATACGCCGCTTTTTCACTCAATGGGACAAGTACCTAAGGCTTTCACCTTAAAAGGTTGGCCTACGCAGACTAGGGTTTTCGAGATAGTCGAACTAACGGATATGCTTCTCTGTATCAGCCGCTTCATGGAGTGTGCCGGTCTAAAGTGGTGAAGTGGTGAAGCCTGACACACATACGTCGTTCCAAGCAGTGAGGCTTGATGCGAGAGCAGCGGGACAACAGACACACGGTTGACTGTTCCAGAAATTTTAAGAATGACGTGGCCAATGCAAGCGACAAGTAAAGTTTTGGCTAGGGTTACGAGGGATGCTGCAATATAAATGTTCGTACAGATTTATTTTCCTCCAGTTCTGCAAAAATCAAGGTCGGCCTACCTTCTAATATATTTTTATCTATTATTATTCTTGGCGAGTTTCTTAGTACTATATGCGTCAACTCATGTTTGAAGATGACCTATATTCGAGTAAATATGATATTTGTGCGCTTCCCTCAACACTGTCTCGTTCAGAATCAACGGCAGAGGCTAAGCAGTTGTCCCGTGCAGGTAGGGAAGTGACAAGCGAAAGCAGGGCATCCATAGCCTTTGTTAGCGCTGCCAATGCCACACAAAGAGATAGGGAAAGGCGAATCTGTGGCATGAAGTGAAAGGGAGGTGAGGTGCGCACCTGACTCGCTCGGTGGGGAAGCCCTTCTGCTGGACGTAGTCCCTGAGCTGTGCCCGGTGGGGGTCGTGCTTCGCGGTGTTGGCGGTCACGAGCACGACGCACAGACGGCGACGGGACCTCAGCGCTTCCGGCGGGCACAGCTCGTCGAAGAGCAGCTGGGAGGACAGGCGCGGCAGGATCAGAAACCTGGACGAGGAGGGAACGAGGGCATGTCACAAACTATGTTCTGCTGCAGGTGATTCACGTTGATGTGCAGAGCAGCCCACGTTCTCGGCTTCTTAAGAATGTGTGTTACTCTATTATTTTTGGGCCAACTAAGCACACAGTCGAGAAACAACACAGCAAGCAACTACCGCAATATCCTGAGTTGTTGCCCGTCACCGAGTCATCACCCACTCCACTTTCTTGGAGAATATTGATAGCCAAATCTTGCAAAAAAAACTACTTTGTGCACATAGTATTAAGTGCGGCGGCACAGCAGCTTGGGCAAGAAGCCACCGGGGCCGAGGGCCAGAAGCAATGTGGTCGCTCACCGGTTCGCGCTGAGCACGTCTCTGAGTGCCTGAGGGTCCAGCTCGGCCATGCTGAGCAAGGCCACGGGTCCGGCCGTGTGCTCGTTGAACACAAGGAGCGACTCCTGCCGGGGTCCCACGCCGGCATAGCGGCGCCGCAAGGACTCCGACTCTGGGCGTCCCAGGCGTACGTAGCCAAAGCGCACCCGCTCCCGGAACTGGAACGCGGCCAGCAGGTAGCGCAACCGCACCGACGCCGATGGGCTGAATACCACCGCCCGAACACGGTTGTCCGACCTGGGCGAGAGGGCCATCGTCGGGCAAAGCATAATTAATCAAAAGTGTAATTGACTACTTCAGTTAGCCAATTTCTTCACCCACACATTGCGTATACAGGGTGTGTGCGCCATTTCCGGCCACCGTGACAGGGATATAGAAATACTTTCGGTCCTCCTATGTTTACTTTGTGTTTCGGTGGGAGGGTGCACGAAAGATGTGCTGCTGACAGATAGCGCAACGTGACAAGCGCACAAAATGCGGTGCCGCGGTGCTTCAACCGACCCATTTCCGTACAATGATAGGCCATTACTGCACATAGAAATGCAATGTGCATGGTGATCTGGGAAAGAAACCTTGACTGACAAGGCAAGCGAGTCAAAACACTAGAAAATTGTGCATTACAGACTCACGTTGTGCTAAAGGAAGCGTAATAACAACTTTCCGACGATTGTCTGCTCCGTGAGAGCTAGGCTCTAGAAATGCCCCAGTGTCGTGCTTGTAAGTTGCCGATACATACCGGCACGAAAAGAATGTCACAGGTGAAGTTATTTCGATCATCTCAAGACGAAGGACGCCACCGAGCCTGGGTGATCACAGGACGACGGCATTGGCAGACGGTGCTAGTCTGCTTCGATGTGCTGCTGACAGATAGCGCAACGTGACAAGCGCACAAAATGCGGTGCCGCGGTGCTTCAACCGACCCATTTCCGTACAATGATAGGCCATTACTGCACATAGAAATGCAATGTGCATGGTGATCTGGGAAAGAAACCTTGACTGACAAGGCAAGCGAGTCAAAACACTAGAAAATTGTGCATTACAGACTCACGTTGTGCTAAAGGAAGCGTAATAACAACTTTCCGACGATTGTCTGCTAAAACCAATACCAGGCTCGCCGACCCCTGCGGGGAAGCTCGGCGCGTATCTTCGACACCTGAGGGAGGTAGGTGCCCACCGCTGATGCTTGCCGTTCACGAAGTAGTTGAACGCGTCTAGGGATTTGTAGGTTTTAAGTCGTTTTCAGGTATATGAACCAGGCTAGTCAAATAGTTAGTCCTGAAGATGCACCCTGATAGCTTTGGCAGATTTGTAATTTCTTTGAGGAACAAGCCCTCTTTCTTTTCACCCAAGGGATCAGGAAGGCATGTCGATCCCGTGTAAGTCAATTTCGGGAGGTACCGCAGTTAGTCCTCGGCGGTGAGACTTTTAAAGTATGCGCTACTCACCGAGGGTCCTCAAAAACAAGCAAAAACAATAGCCAACCGGAAGTTTGTGTGCCAATGTGCGTGTTTCACTCTGTTAATTTTCTTGCTGCGCTGGTTTCCGCTGATCTGTGCCGCGCTGCAGGCAGCGCATGCTTTTTACATGATGTGCTGTAACGTCATTTGCTTTTCTTCTTTTTTTTTTTTTTTTTTTTTGCTTCTCTTTCAATATAATGCTTTCACGGGCACTGTGGGGTACCCGAAATAAATAAATAAATAAAAGTAACATACTTCCCCCGGAGGTTAGGCCATTATTTGTTTTTGTTTACCTCCGCACACCCTGTATAGCCGGGAACTCTCAAAATTTTCGATTTAAAGGAACGCCTGCCTCTCTCGATTCAGGCTTCCCGCCACAGTTAACGAGAAACCCCAAAATAAGAAGCTGTGCACAGATTCAGGTTTTCCTGCTATCTGTAGCTATCGAGCCGCGACTGACGGACACACACAATCTGACAGTTTGGTGGCCCTAGAAATGCCGCTGCACATAGAAGTAAGGGTGCCCCGCCCACCATCCAGAGAGGAAGTCGTCGAGGGCGGCGACGTCGTCAACTATTGTGACGGTGTCCCGGGGAAACAGCTGCCTGCAGAAGTCCACTGCGTTGACGAGGCTGAGCTGATCCTGGCGGTAGTGGATGGGCCGCCCCTCCACCAGAGCCACCAGGTAGGGCAGGCCCCCGACCCCGATGCGCTGCGCCAGGGGGGCCTCGTGCTGGGCGTGAATCGTCGCAAACCCCACACCTGCGGTCGCAAGGGGCCCACGCTCTAACACGGACTTCCGTGCCGCGCAGCTTGCACGACCACTCGATTGCCAGTTTGCCACATCATGCTCGCACATCGTTTACCACTGCGTGTCGGTGCACCACGTCTGCATTCCGTTGGTGCAACCTGGCGCGGGCTCAAGAGATCGACCAAAGTTCTGTCAGGAGCTAGTACCGAGAGACACTGTAAGGTGCGCGCACAAATGGGTGGGAAAAAGGGAAAGTGCAAAACTGCAGTACAGTTGAACGGCCGTGTCCGCTTCTCTGCGGCTTCGTTTGGATTAAAGCGTAGGGAGCGTGTTGGTAGAGACTTAAAAAACATGTACTAGTCTGTGTTCTTCTCCTCTTTGTGTTCATTCTTTCTGTATTTTTAAAACTTTGTTTGGACCTTTTAAAGAAAGAGTTCATACGCCACTGCCTGCGCATGCACTTGCCCTAGATTTTGTACGAGTTGAGGGGCCATTGTATTGCGCAAGAAATCAATTTTCAGGTAAGGGCACGCTTCAGTGCTCTTACCTGAAAATTCTCAATGAATAGTGGGGCACATTTATTTCAAAGATCCATAGAATTCAGCTCATTTACATTCTCGAATGTGCTTGATATATTGTAGGGCTGCATCTCTTGACAACATAACTTAACCTGAGACAGGAAAGAAAAAGAAGGACAGATAAAAGAAAATGACAACACATTGCCTCCGAACACAGCTGTGCTTCTAACATTGCATGTTGTCCCTTCCTTTTATATGGCTTTGTTTTTCTTCTCCGTCTCAGGTTAATTTAAATTATGTAAACTTTTCACCAGCTTGCCTGCCCGCTCACCCTTTTCAGTTATCTCTGGACAAATCATTTCGAGGAATACATCCATCACAAGGCACTGCACTAAGTTTTAAGTGTTCAAAAAAGATACTACGTTAACCCTGCATTTTGCCTAACTGTGCCGTGGGTTGCGCTCATGTGTAGTCTTGTGCTCATGTGTAGCGTTGTGCCGTGTAGATGTGTAGTGTAGATTGCAAAGCCATACAAAATGGGTAAGCTTTCAAAGTAATCTTGATGATATTCTGTGGGTTTGGTAACCAAAAATTACCTATATAATGTCTCACTTAACCCCTTGGCTACTGATCACGAATGTCACTCATGTCCTCCATTACAGACCAGAAAGCACGGCCACAAGTCTGGCTCATGCTTTGGTCTCGGAGCTTGTCTTGTACACCCTCAGGCAGATGGCAGTGCTGCTTCTATTACCAAATGGCAGAGTCAGAGTATCGCCTTCATGCCAACTCTTCAGTGGCAGAGAAGGGATCACATACACAAAACAAATTGACCGCATCTCCACGTGGTGAATGATGTTGCTTGGGGCGAAGCTCTGGTGGTGCTTGTCTGCGTAGATGCAGAGCCGCAGCATGCCGAGCCTTTTCAATCATGTCAGTAGGAGAATGTCTGGTTTTCTTCTTTTTCTTTTTTTAAGCAGACAGATGGGATGGCATCTCAGAACCCCCTACTCTTTTTTTTCTTCTTTTTCTTTTTTCATAATTTTTTTCATCTTTTTTTTTCCAATTTTTTTTTTGCCCTACACGAGCACGTGAGCATGTGCTCACGTGCTCGTGAGCACGTGATCTCACCAGCAGAAGCACGAGCACCCGACGCCGGCCTACGGCGGACGGACATACGGACATGGCTAGCCCCTAAGGAGCTTCGCCCCTAATATGTCTAAAGCGGCAGCGGGGAAACGACCTTGCGCAGCACCAGGTATGAGGCGGGACATATTTCTTGCTCTGCATTCGTGAAATGTAGACCTTACGCTGAAGTCTCACGAGCAGGAAGCTTCGTGAACCTTCAAATATTGTGTGTGCCACTTAGACATATGGAAATGCGCTCTTTTTATAATGCGAGCACTGTTTTAAAGCGGCTGTAAAGAAACAGACAAGACAATGACTGATGATGCAGAGCGCGTGCACTTTCATGGGATTTGAGAGAGGCACAATGGCGCATGTGCGGTGCCGCCGGCACATTTGCGATGAATTGCCACCACAGATGTCGCACCTCCTGCACGAGCGAAGGTCGCTTCTTTAACGATGCTTGGAGGCCCAAATTTGAGACCGTTGAGATACCCTGCTTTGCATGCAAAGCATATATAGTTACTCCATATTGCTCTGCCCCCTTCAGTTACTTTGTTTGTTTTAAATTTGCACAAAAGAAACTTAATTTCGCACAAAATAAAAAAGACAAAAAGAAAGTTCTAAAAAAAAAAAAAAAAGAGGCGACATGGCCCGACATTTTAATGCGGAGGTCCGTTTTAGCTGATAAAGAAATACAGAAACTTTTATCTGAAAGTGAAGAGTGTTCTATTATTTCCGATGACGAGTTGTACCACCTCTTTGATGACCCGGAAACTTTATTTAAAATTAGTAATTCGCACGAAAATTAAAGGACACATTCACCTGACCTCCAGATGTTGTTGGCTACTCTCCACCCTCCTGAACGATTCCAACAGAACTGAACTACTTAATGGACACATCATATGGCCAGGAATTAAAACTGACAGACACACCCAGCATCTGGAGGCCAATTAAGCATCTCTTTCCGTTTTGTGCAAATTGCCGATTTTAAATAAAACTTTGCTTTATAAAAAAGCTTTATGAAAAAAAAAAATTAGTATGCAATGAATAAAAAAAAAAAAACTCGGAGCACATTTTTATTTGGCCTAAATAGTCACACAATGTTCCAATGCTACAGGTACTCTTTGACTGTAGATACAAAACTGCAAACATTTTTAATTGCTTCTCTGTAATGAGTGCGAGATGGGTCCATGATAAGCGAAGAAGGAAAGGCCTTCTGCAAGGTTCCCAGTAAGAAGAGCAGAATGTGGTGATCTTACCGAGGGGTTCCATCTCTTGGACGATCCGTTGCCAGATGGGCTCGACGTGTAGGCACGGGAAGCATAGGTCGCCGTAGAAGAGGACGAAATATGGCTTGTAGTTGCTGTCCGGCACCACACGGTTCTCGTAAGCCCTGCGAGAAAGCACTCAATTACTGGAGGAATGTACGAGCGGAAGGACCCCGCACAGGAGACACTGACAGAAAAATCAAGTTTGGAGTCTGATTTTACCTACTGTGGAACTGTCCTAATAGACCGATCTCACCAGCCAGTTTGACTACGCCACCGCTGCCGCAATACATCGAGGGAATTTTAGTCTTTTTGCATGTGCGACAAACTCGCTGGAGCTCTGCGCGTGAGGAACACGAGACGGCACGAGCCCTTTAGTGCACTGCCGTTTGTCTCCCGTCAACTAAAGTTATAGCGGCGTCACGCATGCGCCGAACGCTTGGTGAGATCGATCTATTGTACTTCTTCAGTGTTCTAAAAGTGCCCAGTGGTCTTACTACAAATGGTTTTATGCAGATGTGCGAGCAAAACGTCAAATATATCGCAAAAACGTCCCCACCTGCAACCGTGTAATGCACCATACACACACGTCAAAGACCCGCGACAACCGACTGCTTCGCGGGACAAGCGTGTGCCCGTGTTCTGGACGCATTATTGTGAATATGTCATAGTTGTTGTCTCCTAGAGGCTAATCCCGTTAATTTCGACGTACCGATGCCCTCTGCAGGGCCGTACCCAGGGGGAGGGTTTCGGGGTTCGAACCCCCCCCCGAAATATATTCGAGCCCCCCCCCCCCCCCCCCCCTCCCCCCCCTTTCACTGTCGGCTGGGGAAGGGAGGAGCGATGGGGCGCATTTCGAAAGAGGCCAGGGGTGGCCTCGATTTCGCTTAAGTCACTGGATCGGGAGACCCAGTGGGGGACCCCCTGGAGTTTCAGCGATGCTGTTAGGGGCGCACGTGTGCCTGTATATACAAAGCAGCATTACTGCTAACCAGAGGCGCGTGAATTCCAGCGCGTCTTCGCCGCGCCCCAAAAACCGCAACGCACCCGGCCACGACCGGTCTTTTCGGAACCACTCCGATAGCGCCCTCCTGTTTTCCCCTCTCATCCAAGTGCCTGGGTGCCATCCCCCTCGGCAGAAGATCCCCGGGAGCCTCGCTTCCCCATCCTCATACCACGCTCCGTTCCACTGCACAGTGGACCGTAGCGAATGCTAGAGACAGTCTTCGCCAATCGAGGGCTGCGAGAGAATCACATGACCTTGAGCTTCGCATAGCACACCACAGAGGGTAAGGTGACACTCGGAGCTGGATTGGCTGGGATGGCTCGTAGCGCCCTCTGCGGTCCATTATAAGGTGACACAGAGGAAATGTTCGCTCGGGCAATAAACACGTAAGTTTAAGGGAAGCTCGTATCGTTCTCTGTTCGTTAGTCCAACTTCCCAGAACACCGTGAGCGTGCGACGCCTGAGGGGCTTTGGGGGGCCTGCCGGGGGTATGGGGTGTTTCGCGCGGTGAAAAGAGGATGGAAAGAGAATGACGAAGATTCGTTCCGAGCTGTGTGTATAGTCGCGGGGTTCCGAGTGTCACCGGACCCTGCGGAGGATGCGCGGGGCTGCGGTTAGGGAGCTGGGTGAAGTATATGGCTGTATGTATTTTTCTCATTCTCTTACACCCGGTTCCCTCTCACCCGTCATGTTTACAAGGCCGGCGGCAGCGTGCTAAAGACATGTTTTCTACTCGTTCGTCGTCATTCGCCAAAGACGTTCTTTAAGATCCTGTGTGAGGCGTGATACTTGCCGTTGAGAACATGTGGAAATTTTTATGAAAGCGCAGTGCCGCAGGAAAAAGGCACAGCTTGTCGAAAGCAAGTTTCGCCGATCTGGCAACATGTTCAAAGCTTCCTTGGCACGCCCAAGTGCTGCGTCTCTGTGCCTTTGCGCGCTTGGATACCGATCAAGAATCTACGCCGTGTGAATGTGTTTTGCGAGTGCAATGTGAGTGAAGCCGTATGTGCCTCTGGATCAGCGTCTTACTTTACTCTGACGACTGTATACTTGCAGCACTCGCGGTCCAGAAACGAGCTTAATCCAGCGTCCAGTAGCAACGGAAGAGGGGGGAAGGTACATTGTTTTTTTGTCCTTAGACGATTTACAGAATACTGCGCACAACAGCTCCTCATCACTGATCAGTGCTGGCTCATTGTCAACCTACTAAATTGCACTTGACGTCTGAGCGCAGCTCGCCTAATTTTGATTGGTCAACAGATTGCACACAACCACATGGGCCACGCCTCAAAGATTTTCATTCTCGCCGTCTTGTATATTTGCCTTCGAAAACCCTTCTTGCTCCACAGCGTTGCTCTATTCGTGCTCCCATGTGATCCATTAGAGTAGATTTGGAACATAGCAATGGTTAATAGTACATAAGAGCATGTACAGATCCCCCCCCCCCCCCCCCCTTTATTGATAGCAACTCACCGGAACAGCTGGACGATCCGGAACTCCGTGGCTGATATATATACATATGATCTTGTGGTGACAGAGCATCAAAGAAAAAAATGTCCATCGGATGCGGGTGCGGGGGGCTAAAAGGCGACAAGCGCGTGACAGTGATATAAAAAATAGTCTTGGCCCGAGCTACGTCGTGTTCGGTTCCTTTCCTTGCTTTGCCACGTACCACACTGGTGACCCGCGAACTATGGCCACGAACACGCAAGAAACAGATTGTACGGGTGAGCCTCCCCATACCGCCAACCACTACGCTGTACGCCTCCCGCCTTTCTGGCCACAGCACCCGGAAATCTGGTTTCTACAGGTTGAAGCCCGATTCGGCGTTTCGAACATCACGTCACAAACGACTCGTTTCGGCCACCTGGTAGCTGCCCTTCCCAACGAAGTAGCATTGGAAGTCCATGACATTCTCTCAAATCCGCCCACCACTGCACCGTACGACACGCTGAAAGCGGTAATCCTAAAACGAACGACGGTTTCGGAACGCAAACGCCTACAGCAGCTGTTGGCAGCAGAAGAGCTTGGAGATCGGCGACCTTCAGTTACTTCGTCACATACAGGCCCTTCTTGGCGAGCGCGCAGCGACGTTTGATACGACATATACTAAAATAACTTTTTCTACGACTTCCTTCCACTGTCCAGATGCTACTTACCACGGCAGCAGATTTAACCCTGCCTGCTCTGGCACTGCACACCGACAAAATCATGGAGGTCACGCCACCACAGGCTTCTGTGCACAACTCGAACGTACATCAGCTCTCTGAACCACAACAACAGAGATTCGCCTCCTCTGAAGAAATGACGGCCCTTCGGGAGGAAGTCAAGAACCTGACCACACTCGTCGCAAGCTCTCTTGCTCGTCATTCAGAGCCATCCCGTAACTCGTCCCGATCTGCTCAATCTCCTAGCCGATCATCACAATCGCGACGTATTTCCCCTTTGAGGAGCCAGTCTCCAGACGTTCAACCTTGCTGGTACCATCGCAAATCTGATTCCAGAGCAGAACGCTGCACGCAGCGTTCTGCTCTAGCGGCGACAAGTGCTCCTCCAAAACCTTTTGACAGTCGCCTGTTTTTCCTCAAAGACGGACTTTCAAATGTTCAGTTTCTCATCGATACAGGGGCCGAGGTCAGCATTCTTCCTTCGCAAACTGCTGACAAAGGCTCCCCTCCCATCTGTTATCTACGAGCAGTAAATGGCAGCAGCATCCCTGTGTACAGGAGAAGATCCCTTGCTGTCGAACTAGGCATTCAGCGAATATTTCGTTGGGTATTTCTCGTTGCACCAGTCAGCCATGCCATCCTGGGTGCGGACTTCTTATCCCATTTCACACTTTTGATTGACATGGCACACAAGAAACTCGTTGATTCTACCACCGGACTCTCCGTAATGGGCAAGCCTACAACCATCTCATCTTTCGCCATCACGATAAAATGCTGCGTACCTGAGCCGTACACAAGTCTTATAAAAAAATTCCCGATTTTGACTGCCTCCCCTGACTGGACCAAATCTGCCACGCGTGACGTTGTACACCGTATTGTCACCCGCGGTCAACCTACTCATGCAGTTTCCCGGCGATTATCCCCGGAGAAACTTCACATCGCCCGGCAAGAATTCAAACATATGCTGGAAATGGAAATCGTTAGGTTATCCTCCAGCTGTTGGTCCTCGCCCCTCCACATGGTTCCCAAGAAAACTGGCGACTGGAAGCCTTGTGGGGATTACCGTGCTTTAAATTTGGCCACGCTCCCTGACCGCTACCCATTGCCCAACATTCAAGACTTTACTGTCAACCTCAGAGGATCTACTACAGTCGACTCTCATTAATTCAAACTCGAGGGGGGCCGAAAATTTGTTTGAATAAAGCATAGTTTGAATTATCAGGAGTTTCTTCCCATAGAGACGCATAGGATGGGACCTGCACGTTAGTTTGAATTATCCGAAAGTTTGAATTAAAAGATTTTGAATTAACGAGAGTCGACTGTATCTTTTCGAAAATAGACCTCACGAAAGCATACCATCAAATTCCTGTAGCCACAGAAGACATCCCCAAGACTGCCATAACGACACCATTTGGCCTGTTTGAGTTCACTCGCATGCCATTTGGGTTAAGAAATGCCGCACAAACTTTTCAGAGATTTATCGACGTTGTGACACGGGGACTTATGTTTGTTTTTGCGTACGTCGACGATATCCTTGTCGCAAGTACATCACCAGAAGAGCATCTCTATCAACTCCGGCTCCTGTTCAAATGCCTTCGAGACTACAACCTCATCATAAACGTGGACAAGTGTGAGTTCGGAGTTCCTTCATTAGACTTTTTAGGACACATGATGGACAAACAAGGCACTAGACCACTAACGACGAAAGTAAAGGCCATCTCCGAGTTGCCTCGCCCTGAATCCCTCCGTCAACTGCGTCGTTTTCTGGGGTTGGTAAACTTTTACCGCCGTTTTATACCACATTGCGCGACCATCCTCCGACCTCTTGAAGCAATGCTCACGCAATCCAAGTCTCCAGCAGCTGCACTCTCTTGGAATCAAGAGGCCGACGACGCTTTCTCCGCTGCCAAGAATAGTTTAGCCCAAGCGACACTGTTGGAGCATCCCCAAAACGATGCTCTTACAAACATCATGGTAGACGCTTCCGGAGTTGCCGTCAGCGCTGTGGTACAGCAGTACCTTGGTGGAGCATGAAAACCGCTCGTTTTTTTCTCAAAAAAATTGACCAGCACCGAGCAACGGTACAGCACTTTTGGGCGAGAGCTATTAGCTGCCTACCTGGCTGTGAAACATTTCCGATATTTTCTAGAAGGGTGCCAATTCATCATCTTAAAGGGACAATGAAGACGATTTTATTTAATTTTTTTGAAGGGTGTTTTTATGCTTCTTGGGAACATAGCATGGTGCCCAATTTTTTGTAGACATTTGTGACGCGTATTTCTGTGCCCACGAAAGAAGTAAAGAAACCGAAACTGAACAATCTCCATTCTCGTTTCTGGGCCTCCGAAAACGGAGGTGACGTAGGGAGTGACGTCAAGTGTGAATAGTCGGTATCGGTAGTATTTAGGAGATCGAGACTCTGGTAACCGCGGTGGATTATAGCAGCGCAGTGGCGCGGTCGTTTCGCCGAATCTGTCAACATGGACGGCAATGCCGCTCTCGCGAGCGAGTTCGAGCTTCCGTTCACTGACCGAACACCAACGGAACGGGAGTACGTGTGTGGCGGACCCGACGGAGACCGCCCAGCCGGCAATGGGCGGCCCGCACGCCGAAGGACGAACGCGAGGGAGATGCCGAGGGGAAAGCGGTAGCGATCCGACTGTTCCGGGATCCGGTTCCTCCGCGGACATCCTCTTTTCGTCGTCAAAGAACACGAACAGCAACCCACACGTGAAAACTAGCGTCGCCCGAACGAATACTGGTCTTCAGTCGACCGTTAGAACAGCCATCTACAGCTTCTTCTTCGAGTACCGTGTTCTTTTTTTATTTTATTTTGTTTGCCCATAGTTGCTCGTTGCCCGTTTCGCGTCCAGCGTAGCAAAGAAAAAAAACAATTATGCTGCTTTATTTATGGTTTAGTAATCATTTCCGGTCCGATTTATACTTTTCGTGGTTATTCAAGCGGAAATTAGAACATTATTCCTAAAAATCGCGAACCAAAACGTGAACGAGGGCACGTTTCTCGTTTCGACCAATCGCTGACGCGTCTTTTGTGACGTCGCGCTTCTTGGCCCCGCATCAGTCACGTGAGCTCCGCTTCTCCCGCAACTCTCGGGGCGTCGCCCCAGTCGATCCCGGTGTGATTATTACCGCGTCTGTTTAATTGATTTGCGCGGCACACAAGCGCCGGTTTCGGCTGAAATTTGGGCAACGTGTCCTGAGACGTGCCTGGAAGCCAGTTCAGTTGCCAAAAAGATGTCCGAAATTGCCTTCATTGTCCCTTTAACGGACCACAAGCCGTTGACTCATGCTTTCCAAGTTGCCCGAACCAGTTACTCTCCAAGAGAGGTCAGGCACCTTGCTTTTTTTGGCAGAATATTCCACAGACATACAACATGTCAAAGGCACGCAAAATATCCCTCAAGACACGCTTAGTCGCATTGCTTCAGTCAACGCCTCCGATTTGTTGTGGGAAACGTTCGCTAGACTGCAGCAACAGGACGAAGAGCTCAGGGACCTACGCCACTCCTCAACCTCCCTACAGCTCACGGATGTCCCTCATTTTTCGTCAGACATCACCATTGTTTGTGACACTTCCACAAGCAGGCAACGTCCGTTCGTCCCTGCCGAGTTACGCCGACGAGTTTTCGACTCTTTTCATTCTCTCGCTCACCCTGGAATCCGAGCATCTCAAAAACTGATCGCGGAACACTACGTCTGGCCGGGCATGAACAGCGACGTCCGACAATGGGCAAGAGCATGTTCGCCGTGCCAGCGAGCAAAAACTCATCGGCACACCGTAACTCCACTTGTCAAGTTTCTGCCTACCGACAGCCGTTTTGAAAAAGTCCACATTGACCTCGTCGGACCTCTACCACCCTGCAAAGGCTACCGATACCTCCTCACGATTGTTGACTGCTTCACTTATTGGCCGGAAGCAACACCAATTCAAGATATCACAGCCGAGACCGTTGCATCAGCTTTCATCAAAACCTGGGTCGCGCGCTTCGGAACACCTATCGAGGTCGTCACAGACAGGGGACGACAGTTTGAATCAGCCCTTTTCAGATGCCTCTCTGAGCTACTAGGAACCACACACATACGGACAACTGCCTATCCGCAAGCGAATGGACTTGTTGAGAGATTTCACCGGCAACTGAAAGCTTCTATTATGGCTCACCAAGATCCAACTCGTTGGTTAGAACTCCTTCCTCTCATTCTTTTTGGTCTTCGTGCTGCTGTCAAAGAAGACCTACCTAGGTTGTTGCCCAGCCCAACTTGTATATGGCACCGCACTTCGTTTGCCAGCCGAGTTGGCAACCCCCTTGCACCCTACAGCAGCACCTCCCAAGATCGAGACATACGTCGAGAGACTACAGAACATCTTCAGAGAGACCAGGCCAATACCCACTCGGGCAAAAGCTACAACCAAACCATTTATCAGCAAAGACCTTCGCGAAACCACACGTTTTTCTCAGGATAGGCGCAGTACGACGCTCTCTTCAGCCACCCTACACCGGACCACATCTTGTCCTAGCGAGAAATGAAAACAATTTCACCATCAAGATTAACGGACGAGAAGTGGTTGCCACGGACCGCCTCAAACCGGCCTACCTCGACGTAATCCCAACATTGTGTTTAAAGGCCGAAACACAGTAGTCATCGAGGCAGGCAGCTTTCGGCTACCCATCGACTTTTCCTCCACGACTCCAACACAAAACTGTTCGTTGGACCGACTCCGTCTCTGGGGAGGGGAGTCATGTGGTGACAGAGCATCAAAGAAAAAGATGTTCATCGGATGCGGGTGCGCGGGGCTAAAAGGCAACAAGTGCGTGACGGTGATATAAAAAAATAGTCTTGGCCCGAGCTTCGTCGTGTTCGGTTCCTTTCCTTGCTTCACCACCACAATCTAAAGACATCTACGCGCGACACACCTTCAAAACTTTGGTGCGGTGTCGATTCTTGATCGGTATCCAAGCGTGAGAAGGCACAAAGATGCAGCACTCGGCGTTAGGAAGCTTTGATCACGCCGCAAGACCGGCAACACTTGCTTTTGACGAGTTGTACCTTTACATACGGCTTCACGCACATTGCACTCACAAAACACATCCACATGGCGTCGATTCTTGGTCGGTATCCAAGCGTGAGAAGGCACAAAGATGCAGCACTCAGCGTTAGGAAGCTTTGATCACGCCGCGAGACCGGCCACACTTGCTTTTGACGAGTTGTACCTTTACATACGGCTTCACACACATTGCACTCACAAAACACATCCCCATTGCATCGATTCTTGGTCGGTATCCAAGCGTGCGAAGGCGCAGAGACACAGCACTTCAGCGAGCCAAATAAGCTTTGAAAACGCCGCGAGACCGTGAAACTTGCTTTCGACGAGTTGTGCCTTTTTCCTGTGCGATTGCGCTTTCGTAAAAATTTCCACGTCTTCTCAATGGCAAGTATCAAGCCTCACACAGGGTCTTAAAGAGCGTCTTCGGCGAATGACGACGAACAAGTAGAAAACGCGTCTTTAGCACAGTGCCGCCGGCCTCTGCAACGCTAGCAAAAAAAAAATAAATAAAGGCATGCAAGATGGTCGTCCGGTGGCCGCACCGGCGGAGCGGGGATGCGCGATCCAGCAGTTGTCATTGAGATCATTACTGTAACTCTTTTCTCTTCCGTCCTTCCATCGTCGGCTGCAAAACCAAGGGGCCCGGCCAAATCCATTACCCCTTCAGGGAGGGAAGGGCGAAGCTCCATGCACTTCAAAACCAAGTGCTCTAGTGTGCCGTTCTCATTATGACAGGCGGGACATAATGTGTCTGTCTCCTGAAATTTAGCCCTATACACCCTTGTCCTCAAAACTCCCATTCTCGCCTCCAACAGTAAAGAACTTCCCAATGAATTGGGAAACAAATTTTCCTTCCTTTTGTCCTGTTTTTGTGACCTGTACATTGTTAGAGCTGATTTTTCCTGCATTCTTCACTCCCACATTTTCCTTTCTGCCTCTTTCACTCCTTTCTTTACTGAAGTAGTCTTCTCAGCCCCATCACTAGTGTGTAGGTATTTAAATGTAAGCTTTCAGGTTCGGTTTGTCCATTTTGTGTTGAAACTTTTCATGTATAAATACTTGAATACCTTCCGTGCCCACCGCGTGTCACCCATTTCTGTCAACCTTTGTTCCAATTTCAACTTACTAATTGCCTCCCTGCTCTCAAAAGAAGACCAGCCCATATCTCCCTGTACTCCCTCATTTTGTGTCTTTCCATCTGCTCCCAGTGCCAATCTGCCTATGCTTCTTTGTCCAATCTCTGACACTGATTAAACCACTGATTGCTTGCATAGTGCCCCATTGCCAAAAGACAGCCCTCGTACCATCACTCTTTTCCATATACCCCTGACCACCTCAAATCTATTATAGTTCCACAGTGACTTGAGCTTCATAATAGATGAATTTCTTTTTCCTTTTCTAATTATATTCCCGTCATGTTCCTCTAGATATTTCCTTCCCTCATTGAGCCAGACTACCAGATATTTGTATTTTCCTATGTGGTCTATTACAATGTCTTGTATCCTCAGAGGTTCCCTCTTCTCATCACTAAACACCATTACTCCAGACTTGTCACTACTAAAACTCATGCCCAAGGTGTTCCCTCCCTCTCCACATTTTCCAGCTAGTTCCTGTGATGTATCCTGGTTATCTGCCATAAGCACTATGTCGTCCGCATACATCAGTCCTGTTATTACCTGCACTACATTTCTCCCTCCTTCCATATAACTGGTGGGAATAAAGGAGGGAGGATTACGCACCTTTACGTCTGGGGACCGGTGCTCAAAGGGGAATCCGATGCGCCCGTCCCACCGCGCGGCTGACGGCTACCAGTGAGGGCGGTCGCCGCGCCGGGTTTGGCCAACGCCATGCCAACAACGATGATCCCGGTATCCAACAGCGTTTATTGAGTACCAGGGGTCCCCAACAAGACACTGCGGTCAAGCGAGCCGTGGACACAGTGTGCCCGCAGCACCCGCCGACCTGAGAGCCAAAGGGGTAATTGCGAGCGGAGTCATCGCCGGTCGGACGAGCTCACGCCGCTACCCGTCGTCGCAGGAGTTCGGGGCCAGGGCTCTCGGCAGACGGACGTCCACAGGTAGTGCGGACGCCGACTGTGAGAGCCAGGGGAATCGCTAGCGTAGAGTCATCGCCGGTCGGACGAGCTCGCGCCGCGACTCGACCCGTTGTCCGGAGTCCAATCCAGGACTCCCCGACCACACGGCCGTCCACTCGGAGGGCAGGCCCGACTCTCCCTTTTGCGCGATCTCCCTGGTCCGCCCGAAACGGGAGACGTGCGGAGGAGTGCGAGAGAGTAGGCCAGCAAGGTGGCGCACTCTCTCCAACACGATACAGGACGAGCCAGCTTGAAGCCAGAAAACTCCGGCCGGCACGTCCGCGGCTTACGCCTTCTCGGGGGAGGGAAACCAGTGGCTCCCACAAACTCACATCAAAACCTAAGTTGCTCTGCTCTAATTTCTTTTCCACTTCACTGAGATATGTCATGAAGAGAAGAGGTAACAGTGGACAGCCCTGCCTGAGCCCTCTTTTTATTGCTGCGAGTTGTGTAGTTTCTGCTTCCCATGTTATAACTACCTTATTGTCTGTGTGCACCTGCTGAAGAAACCTAACCAAATTTACATCTAAATTATACTCCTTCAGCTGACCCCCGAGTTTTTCCTGTCTCACATTATCGTACGCTCCCTTTGTGTCCAAATAAGCCAACCATAAAGGAGTTTAGTTCTTCATTGCTACTTCTATATACTGTGTGTTGACAAATAAGTTATCTTCCAGTCTTCTATCTCTTCGGAATCCATTTTGGAGCTCATCCAGCATTTGCATATCTTTTATCCATTCCTCCATTCTCCATTTTACTATCTGCATAGCTAATCTGTATAGAACTGAAGTTACCATTATTGAGCGATATGACTTAATGTTGTCTTTGTTTCCTCTGCCTTTATATATTAGTCTTATTTTACTTAATTTCCAATAATTGGGCACCTCTTCTCCCGCAATTATTTGATTGATCACACGCAGCAACTTCAATTTGCTTGTTTTTCCTAGTGTCTTTATGAGTTCCACGGGTATGTCGTCTGGGCCTGTCGCTGTACCAGCTGGAACCTTACTTTCTGCCTTGTCCCATTCACTTGTGGTCGTCTCCATTGTTACACAATTCTGCTCTTCCTCAACACTGCTGCTGTCAGTGCTATCCACTGTCCCCCTCTGTTCAAGCTGGGAGAAAGCCTCTTTGATTGTCTGCTTAATATGTTCCCGTGTCCCTTCCCCCTCTACTCTTCTCCCCTCCCGTGTGGTCAGTAAGTGTTCCAAACTCTCTGCCTTTCGCCCCTGAGCTTTAATGTGCACCCAAAACCTTTTTGCCACATTCCTATCTTTTTTATTTATTCCTATCATCCACTGCACTCTTGCACTCCCAATTTTGGCCTGTATTAAAGCTGATGCCTCTCTTTTCCACTCTTGGAAGTTCTCCCATTTTGATGCTACTTCAGCTGGCAAGGCTCCCCTTTTCTGTGGCCACCTATGTTTCCTAGATGCCTCTTGGCGCCGCAATATGGCTGCTTTGACCTCCTTATATCCCACCAGCTTTTTGGTTTCTCTCTTCGTTTTTGCTTCTCTTTGTTTAATTTGATGCTTCTCTAATTCTCTTTTAAAGATTCTTATTAGATGCTCATACGTCCATTCTCTTTCTGGTTGTTTCAATAATATGTACTCAATACTCTTAGATACTTTTTGTATTTGAGCTTCCCTTAGTTTCGGCTTACCCGCTTGTTATTGAGCTTGTTGTTCTGGTTCAGATGTGCCAAATGTAACCTTAATTCTTTTGTGGTCACTCCCTAAGCTTTTTGTACCTTCGTCATCTATTTCCATACTTCCTAACCTGTCATACAGTTTGTAGGACATGAGGCAGTAATCTATTGTTGAGTGCGAGTTGTTTCATTCCCACATTATTCTTCCGACCCATTTTACTTGTGCATTAACTAACACTAGGTCCAGGGCATCACAGAAATCTTCTAACAACTTTCCGGTTGTATCTGTAAACTTGTCAAACTTTCTAAGTGGGCATTCATGTCTCCCATGATAATTACTTCCTGATTAAGGCCAATATTTCTGATGTCCCTCATCAACAAAGCAAAGCCAATGTTGCCCACTGCAGCCAGACCATCTTGAACTGTCTCAACATATGACGTCTCACGTTTCCGCTGCAAACAGCAACTTGGCTAGTGAAGCACAACTGCTAAGCTGGTTTTCTTAATGCATATCACGCACTATAACAATCGCATAAATGTATGCCGGTACACCACCCGTCCACGCTGAAACCAGAAACAAACTTTGATAAAGAAGAATGCAATGCAACAGGCTTGAATGTGCCGACAAAGACCAGATAGAACCCAGAATGTTTGCCACACAACTCCGTTCATGACACTTGTCCATGTTGATCGTTCATGACGCGATTTCACGACTGCTTTTATGATTGATAAGACACATTGTGCATTAGAAACTTCTACTTACTTGAGCGTAATCGTCGCCTTGTGGAACACTGAGCCTTGGGCGAATTTAAACTGGAATTTCATGTTTCCTTTCGCAAACATACTTTCAAAGGGGTCAAACTCAAATCTGTTAAACTGGCTGTAATCCGGCTGCCTCCTAAAGTTTGGCGTGTCCTCCGTCTGTCCATACCTGTCGAAGCTTTCTTTGCGCTCCGGGTCTGTTAGGAGCTGAAAGATGAGAAAAGAGGCAACTTTTTCAAGCAAGGTCAATCGATGCAATGAACCTTAAATCTATACTCCGCTCTCCCCTAAGCTGACAGTGCGGTGGGATCTATGCACTTGCCGGACCAATCAACCTGACCCCGCTCTCTGGACATCGGTACGGGCAGGACCACGATCACGTGGCGGATGGGAGACGTGCGACGGGTCCAAAGAGCACATACCTTCCAGAGCACTGTCAGCTTAGGGGTGAATGGAGTAGAGCACCACACCTTTGCTTAAAAGCAGTGTCTAGAGTGCTGTCCGACGGCGCTCTTGAGGATCATTCAAGTGCCGTCCGACGGCGCTTTACGCCCGCATTCGAGTGCTGTCCTACCGAGCAAATGTCGTCCTTTGGTCAGGAATGTCTTGCTTTTGGCACTTTGTAGCCGAAGATAGTATGCCTACCAGTGGCATAGCCAGGAAATGTTTTCAGGTGGTGTTTTTGTTGCTCGACCCGTTCAAAATGCAAAAAAAAAAAAAGGAAAACAAGAGAGAAGAAAAGAAACTGCACAAACACAACATTAGTCAAAATTTTCCTGTTTCTTAGAAGACAAAAGTTCAACCTTTTTTGCCACATCTCGTTTGTTCAATCTTTAAAGACGTAAACGTTAATGGTGAGCAACGAAAACACGGAATCAAAAAATATAATAATGGGCTTCGAACAAAAAAAGTCCAGACAGGTCCATAAAATATTCCGGTGCGTACACTTCTCTGCGGGACACTCGGGTAGCCAATGACTAAAAGACTACGGAAGAGTGCCAGAGAATAGTGAAATTTCGAATATGAATAAACATAAAAACTGCAATGCGCACTGGGGCAATGAGCAAGTGAAGTGTTCCTGCGCGGGTCACATTTTTTCAGAAGTGATCGTGCTATGGTAATGCTTTGGGGTTTGTTCCGTTCTTCGGTATCGTTTTACGAGAAAGGGACAGAAAAAAGTGCTAGTTTCTTTTATTTTGTGGGGTCTAAACATTTAGTAGAAGCCGCCGTCGGTTGATAGAAAGAAGCGAGAGGACACTTTCGTGGCTAACTTGGATGTTCCGGTGAATGTTCAGAAGCGCAACCCCTAGCAAGCGCTCCTGGGACGTTGAAGCTTTCAGGTGTGACTTGAGCCTTCGGAGTCTCGCGAACGAACGTCCCGTTTCAGCGGTGTTAACGGGCGCGGTGGCCAGGATTTGCAGCAGGCGTGCGAACGGCGCTTAAAGCGCCGTTCACACACTTATAACCAAGTAAGACCGAGAGAGACAAGACCGGTTTTTAAGCCTCTTACGTCGTCTTATGACCAGCTTCGCAGCGTCGCATCCGGTCCTAAGACATCGAAATAGGCTTAAAAACCGGTCTTGTCTCTCTCGGTCGTACTCGGTTACAAGTGTGTTAATGAGCCTTAGAATACAAGGCTTCCGGGAAAAGGCAATTAAGTTGCCGGTACCGCTGAGATGCGCTAAGCGGTGCGATCCTTCCACAGGTGTGTCCAAACCAGAACTTCGCCAAGCAGTTCATTGAACGAAACAAATGCTCCGCACAGGCTGAAGATTTGCTTGAAGTTGAGGCTTGCGACATAGAGACCGACGTCGTTGGCCACAACATCGCTCTCGCCTAGAGAGGAGGATGCTGCCAGACATGATTGTGCCGACTCTTTTGGAGACCTTGATGACACGCTTGAAGTTGTAGGTCAATAATCGTCCTTGAAAAAAAGCGTAAAACGACAACTATTGAACTTATTACTTTCACGACTCACGCGATGAACAGAAGATTATAAACATTACCCACTGCAGCGATTAGAAAAGTCAACTAGGTACGCTTTGAAACCAAGTGACAATGAGCATTCCAAAGTTGCTTCCACGGTGCTGCCACTTTTCTCTCTCGCTTCTTTTTTTGTTTTGCTTATTTTTATTAAGGGGGATGTTTTTCTCCTTCAGATTTTGGTTGGTGTATTCCTGACACTAAAGGTGTGCAGGCTAGTAAACTCTAAAAAAGTGGAAGAGAGGACAAAAACAAGAAAACAAAAAAAAACGCTAAACTGTTTGTCATTTCGTCGTCCTGTTTTCATTCTAGGGTTTGCTGCCCTGAAATTGTCGTCGAGTCCTTGAGACTCAAAGGGTAGGGGGACTTTAGTCAAGCCGCCAGCATTCTCCGAGGCGAGACCAGCGTACTTCGAGGTCAGGATTTCGCGGCTCTTGTGACGTCAGGAGCCGAGTCATTAATTCACAGCTGCGAGCCTGAAGAAAGGCTTCGGTTGCACAGCCGAGTTTGGCGAGAGCTCTTCGGAGTGCCGGAGCCGGACTTGCGTTTCTCACGCAGTCCACGAACAGTGTCGTCATCTTCGCTTTGCTTTAAAATGTTGTGGGCCCGGCCCCTTGCCGTAGTGGGTTGTCGAACAAAAAGAGAAACACATATGATTTTTATTGCCTTGAGAAAAAAACAAAACACACTAAAAAACTGACACCGGAAAAGGGAAAAGAGAGAAATGTCGAAACTTCGGGGGGTGTTTCGACCCTTGAACACCCCCCCTGGCTACGCCACTGATGCCTACTTTCGCTGTACTTTTTTTTTGCATTCAATTTTCTAATTATGAGTATACTCAGATTTCATAAAACTTTCTTCATAACAAACAATATGCGAAAACCCAAGAATGACCTCTCCGACTCGTTTCAATATCGTAATGGTTAGCGTGCCTGGCTAGTACTCTAAGGTCTCGCAAATATATAGGTTCAATATGCGTGCCCTAGAAAAGATTGTGACTTTTTTCTATTTTTTTTTGTATTTTGTAGAGGCTGCTGCTGCCACTAGAGAACGTGAGATTTAAACGAAAATTTATTTTCAATCACAATCGCAACATTCGCGAGAGTGCCACTTCAGCAAACTTGAGAAGATTGCGCACCTGCCATTGCGCAGGCATAAGCATACATAAGAAAGCATGCTGCTCGCTCCTATGGCGTTTGTCTCGCTCGCGCTTTATTTTAAGACAAATTGTCGGCGAGCGGCTGATGGAACCATGTCAGAATAAGAGTGACTTGTCCTTGGCACTTTCGGACGGCACTTAAACGCTTCCCAAAAGTGCCGTCGAACGGCATTCTAGATGCAGCGTTGCTTAAAGGTAGTGTCTACTCTACCGGCAGCCAACAGGATAATTTTTTTGAAATTCTACCAGTAGCCCCATTCCATTGGCAGCCTGACGCCTCCCATTGGCCCATCGACAGCTCACATTAGCTTGTTTCTCTAATGAGCCGCCCCAGACTCGCCGCAAAGCGGCGTGTACGGGTGGGCCCAGCGGGTTAACATTTTTGTAATCAGCCGCCATATACTCCGGCCGCAAAGCGACGTAAGCGCAGCGTGGAGGGGGGGGTAGGTTAACAAAAACGCCTCCCTTACACGTCCCTAATAAAACGTCGCTGTTTGCTAAAATGTCCTTCACCGCGAAGCGGCGAATGACATGTTAGCTAACGCTTCCATGAAACGTCCAGGAAACGTGTTTAGCGTCCATGAAAAGTGTTTCTACGAAAAACCGAGAGAATAAGAAAGTCAGTATTCTACCGGCAGTTGTCACATGATTTCAGACAGCCAATGGAAGGTGAATGCCGGTAGAATTTCGGGAAAATTATTCTCCCGGCAGGTTTCACATGACGTCAGGCAGCCAATGGGATGGGACTGCCGGTAGAATTTCGGAAAAATTATTCTGCCGGCTGCGGTAGAATAGACACTGCCTTGCTTAAAGGAGCTGTGCAACAATTTCAGTGCTTTGCTTAAATAATTTGAGAGTTGGTGCCTTGGCCTTGCTGAAGTAAAGTACAAAAAAACGCTTTTGCCTGCATTTCCTAGTTTTAGAGCGCAGCTCTTAGGCGCCCGTTCCCGGCTTGAGCGGCGTGAGCGTCGCCGTCGGCGTAACCGCACGATGCATGTTGAGACATGCACCGCGCGAGCCCCCCCCCCCCCGAGGATTGAAGGATGAGGGGAGGAGGAGAAGGAGGAGGATGAGGAGGGGTATACCCTCCCCTGAGTACCCTTCTCTCCTCCTCCTTCTCAAGAGCTGCGCTCCAATTCGGCGTTACAGGGAGCTATAAACGGCTTTCATTTTTTATTTCAAAAATTGACAAAGATTGAGGTTTTCAGCACCTCTCAGGTCCTTCGCCATCTTCTGAATCATGTGCGCTGTGACGGGAAAGGAGGACACGCGGGGTTTCGGTGAAGCTCTTTCTCTAGAGCCATCAGTGAGCAGTGAGAACTCACTCGCTCGCGACCACGCGACCACGTGCTTGCGCAGCATGATCAACATGGCGAAAGGAGAAAAGTGCCAACATGCTCGTCCGGGTCCCACCATTCTCAACCGGCTCTGTTAGTGTCCCCCTTCGGCTTCTGGCAGCTATTCGTGGTAGCAGATAGAGCTAACGGTTTTGTTGACCTCGGATAGATGGCGCCACTAAAACTCCATATAATAAAAATTTTGTCAATGATACCAGGTTTTTGACACATTTATACTTTTGTTGGAACGACAAGATTTAAAGAAAAATTACCTTTTATCGAGCAGGTATTTGCACAACTTGTTATCCTTTTACAAGTCCCCCTTTGACGTCACGCCATGTGGTTTTCATGGCCGCCGCTTGCGACTGCAGGTCGGGAAATATTCTAATTTTTGCCTCGCGATTTACGCAGCAGAATCACAACATTTCGAAGAAAGGAGATGTGTTTTTCGTCCTTTGTGACAAGATAAACAATGTCAAAAGTAGAAGATGCAAATTCTTTCAACGTTAAATTCGTTGCACAGCTCCTTTAAATGCTAACCAGAGAAAAAACTGGCACAGAATAATTCTTCGGGCTTTTCTGAACACACGCTCCAGTACCTAATTGAGCAACCATAAATTGATGTAGCATCTTTACTTGTGACCAGACCAATTCCCTCGAGCATATGAATTCTTTGTAATCTGCAACAACATCTGTAATGCAGCCAACTGGACCGACAAATTAAGTAAGGAATCGTCAACCTTAAGATGCCTTACCTCGTAAGCTTTAGTCACTTCGATAAATTTCTCCGACGCCGCGGGATCCTTGTTTTTGTCAGGGTGCCTGAAACACGTTTCATTCACGCTGTGTTACGGCAGCAAATATAAAAAAAAAAAAAAATGTTGACCTACCGGCGAACTCGTCGATAGCGAACTCATCAGTTACGCGCTTTCAATGGCATTTTAAATAATCACAGTCTGTTTCTTATTGGTTTCTTGAAACATAGATGCGCGAATAGATTCTCCCTGCTTCTGTTTCATTCGTTTCCTTGAGACTGGTCATGGGCAACGAGCGATTTGGAAATAATTAGATGATAGCTCAAAATCGATTGGTAGAGCAGAGTGTATCCTAATTATACAGGGGTGAGACTATTTTGATTATACAGCAAAACAAAACGAACGCATGCGTACGAAGTACGATCACTGTAAAGGAAGAAGGAAACTGTGCAAAAGAGACAGCCGGGGAGAGTAAGAGGAAATACAAGGAGAACAAACATCATAGGAGGAGAAACAAGAGGAAATACAAGGAGAACAAACATCATAGAAGGAGAACAAACCCTGCACCCGAGAAGAGTTTCGGTGTGCCGGACATCACTCACCATTCCCTGACTAACCGCTTGTATGCCCTTTTAATTTCCGCTGCGTCCGCAGATCGGGGCACTCCTAAAGTTTCGTAAGGGTTCACTAGGGCGCACAGAACGTTCACACACGAGATAAGAAGGGAAACCGCGTAGAAAAGCAGCATTACTGTGTGATCGAAAGAGAGAGAACACATTCCCTTTAAAAATTCTCTTTAAAAAAGCTATGGGTAAAATAAAGTTTTAGATGTTTGCACCAATGGCTGTTAGTCTTTTTTTTTATTGTCTACTAATTCATTTATTATCAACCATATCAACGTAGTTAATTGCTCACTCATTTATACTAAAATGCAATGTAATCCAATCCAATCCAATCTACGCGCTGTTGTTGGGTTTGTGCCCGCGCTTTGTCGATCAAGTACGTTCGCGGCTGTGATTGTAATAACTTCTGGACGCTGGACGAGGCACCAAATGCAGCACGACAGCGCAGGAGAAGGCAGCTCGGCCTTCGTCAAGTTGAAACCCTTCTGCATGCGTCTGATCAAAGATCAGTCAAGGGAGAACGTCGTTGCTCTGCGCCGAGCACTCGAGCAACTCGAAAACGACTCGCTACAGAACCTGCACGAATATGTCTTGTTTCCTCTGACACTGGTCCTCCAAAACGCAAAGAGGTAAGTTTTGAAGGTGATCACTTACGGTGAAGCGTAAATTTGAGAAACTTGCGAGTTCTGTGCCTTTTGTATGTCTTTTTTTCAGGGCAGAAGCTCTCGTCATAGAGACTATCGAATGCATCTGTGATATGTTGCCTGAGGTGCGCGTTAGTAGCTGGAAAGTGTTCTCCGACTTGTTCCTACGGTTACTTGTTGTTGTGAGTTCGGTCAAGGATGGTCTCAAAGGTAAGTGCGACTATTTTTTTTTTTTTACGCATATTTCCAGTGGGTAGTATCTGTAGCCAGCCAGCTAGCAAGGTGGAAGGGGACATGCGCAACTAAAATATACGCAATAAATTAAAAAAAAAAGAAGAAACACGAATGATATAAGAAACAGTAACTCAGCTGCTAAAAATGAACTTAAAAAGTAATGCTGAAGCGCCGTCGAAAATTCTTAAATGGACGAGGCACTCGTAATTTTTGCAGAAAGGCTGTTCCAATTTGGTACACATGAAAAATAGCACTCGGTGCGGCAGTAGGGCATGGCAAGCATGTTTGCATGTTTGTGACGTGTCTGATCTGAGGTATTAAAATGCATAAAATTGAGAGACAAGGTGAGTCAAAAAACAATGATACATAAAAGCTTTAGTCAATTAGTCCTATGACTTGATAGAAGGTCAATTTTAGATAGTTCATACAATTTGGAGATGGAACTTATTCTTATAGACAAAGCGCAAAGCTTTCATTTGCACTCCCTCGAGTTGTTCGACATTCGCCTCTGTTGCAGGGTCCCTCACAACGTATAAAATTGGTCAGACTAATGTACTATAAATTACAAGCTTGGTTGAGGATGTGCAATGCTTCGGCTACCTTTTCAGGAATCATAGCTCTGCAACGCTTGAGAGTTATTAATTCGTTGTTGTGTTGTCACTGTATTTAAACCAATTGTTCCAATGCCATTCTAAAAATTATATTTTTTTCTTTTAAGGATTAACACCAATAGAGGTATAAACATGAAACATTTAATAATAATATCCTTTATTTTCCAACAAAAATACAATTTTGATACGAGACGTGCGGGAAAAAAAAAAAAAAAAGGATGCTGTTAGAAACAGTTTGACTAGCCCTGATCTCCCAAAATAGCTTTACAAAAAATGCAGCAGAGCTCTCCTAAAGTAAACTTACATACCAACAATTGTAGCCAGTGAAAAACGTGAATGCATACATTTACCCAGAGTCATCAAATATACAATTTGCACAAAAGAAAGATGGGCACTATTCAAGAAAGCATTGTAGAAGTATGGCTTTGGGCGTAAGATTTACACCACCTTGTTTGCACTCTCGCATTGCTTTCGCTTCAATGACTTAATTTGTCTCGGTGAACCCCTCTGTTACCCTGCAGTTTCATCGACAAGTGAAGAGGTGAAACTTGCATTTGCAAAGGGACTGCGGAGCCTCCTCGAAAGTGCAGATGCCAGGTCGGTTGAAGATGATGTGTCATGTTTGAAGAGCAAGTTTTGCAGTGAGCTGTCGTCAATCACGGGGAGTACTGCATCTTCGTATTTTCAGCATTTTGACGCAGATGCTCGACATCGAGTTTCGACTCTGCCTCGGCCACGCCGTCACCATACTCTTGTCGCTAGCCGAGAAAGAACGGAACAGGACCCTTCAAGTCAGTGCCATGCAATGCCTCGAGAAACTGGCCTGTCATGGCCTACGAGGTATGTCATTTCCCTCGGGGAATGTGACTGATGAGCTTTACAAAACAATTCTGCTGATTGCATACTTACAAGTGCCAATTGAAAAGGAATGAGTCCAATTTGTTTTTCATAAGTAAACAACTCTGCAGGTTCTGTTAATTTATTTTTGTTTGTTTGGTTTCAAAGTAGCATTTTTTACATTCAGTATGGTGGCTGAATGTTTCAGAAGAAAGCAGTTCAAAGAAATGTAAGAGAATGTTTGACGACATCACTTAGAGCATTTCAGCCCCAACTTTATTCACTTCATTGTATGAAGAGAACTTTCTTCGGTGCAGCATTCCTTTTTCGGAGTGTTGAAAATGCCCAGAAGAGAAATCACACTCTTAAAGGGGTTGTAAATTGATTTTCTGACTGGCCCATTAATTGTCAGAATTAGTCTTTGACGCATATAGAGGGTGTTTCTCGAAACGCAGGCCAGACTGTTCCTGTGAAAAGTATGCATCGCACTGAAAAAAGGTTAATGTTGTAATGATCTCTGCCAAAGCGCCCATTTGGGAAAATTATTTACGTTCGGTATGATCAGTTTATTAATTACTTTCGATTCATTAACTTTTTAATTAGTGAAGTTATAGGTATGGTTTCAAATAGAAACTTGCTCGGGATCTTCAAAAACTACTAAACTTATTTCAGAAATATAGAAGGCATGTACGGCGTCTAACTGCATTTAAAAAAAAGAAGCTAGAGTTAGACGCATTTCTAGGTTTTAGTTTTCTATTGAAGTGCATCTTTGCGCTAGCGGTACTGCCCCTCAAGGCTGAGGTGCACGGCTACCGTTTCGCCCCATTCATAGAAGGGAAGGAAGTGTGGCGCACGTGCCTTGCGCGCCTCGGCCACTGCAGATCCTCTAAATTCATTTTTTTTTTTTTCAATTACTAATGCCAAGCTTAATTTGAATCCAAATACTGTAAAATACTTCATTTTCGCGAATCGGGCCGAAGCTGAAAATTTGAAATTATTCGCTGGTTCTAATTTTCGCGAATCGAGTGTAGCTTCCGTAGCGTTTACATATTACCCGAATTGTTCGCGGGACGTATTTTTCGCGAATTGTAGGCGATCCGCAAAATTCGCAAAAATTAGGTCCTCGTGAAAATTTAGTCGTTTACAGTATACACATACTCTCGCCACATGTACACAAAGGTCTGGCAGACCAAATCACACCGAAACAATGCAAACACTCAAATAGACACTTTCAAACAATCATTCTTTTGTAAAAGAGCGGTCGAGGCTTGGACCCTACTGCCAAACGAAATTGTAAATATAGAGACTGTATCATTATTCGAACGTACCATCACTTGGCTATTAACCTAATTGGGCCCCAAACTTGTATACTTGGTGCTTTGTTTTTTTTCTTGTCGCGTGTTCCCTGCAAATTGTGTGCATAGTTGTAGCCTATACCCTCCCTGTAATGGCCCTCAAGAGAGGGCTCACACTACTTTCAAATTACTTAATAAATCACATGGCCTTCAAGTTGGCTGTTTCACACAATGCTGCTAATTTCGGCATATTCCATCGACTGCCTTTTGCGTGCAGTTAGGTGCCTGCTAATTATTGATAAAATTGGTCTCAAATAGTACTTGCATTCCGGATTTTCTACACAATATCAAGACAGGTGCAATTGCTTTTTTCTATACTTATTTTCGAACTTAGTTGTTCTTTGACTTTGGATAAGGGTACTTGATTAGCTTCTTAGAGACATAGTTTTGATATGATGCATTGGAGCTCTTAACATGATGTGCGTTGTCGTCATCAGTCAGCCGCTATAATTAGCAACTAGTATTGTCATTGCTCCAGTGGCAGATGTGTGGGTGTGGTCCCTTTTCCACATAGGACTTCAACACGGTAGATCTACGGTCTGTCTTGTAACTTAAAGGGCTCCAAATTCTTTGCTTATACAGTATTTTGTTTGACTTTTTCTTTCAGGTTCCTCATGCGACGAGCACATGCACCTTTGTTCTGGGAATGCATTTGCTGGTTTTCTTCCTGGCATTTCGATTGCTTTGACGCACGTCATCTTGAACACTGAGAATCGAAGTCAGGTGCGGTTTGAGGGCGCATTGAGCCGCACGTCATGCTGTTTCTCAATGCATCCGACCGTTTCCTTACAGAAAACTGCTGCAGTCGCTTTGAACACGTGGGCATGTGTCATGGAAGAGGTCTTGAGCGATCAACATTTGCAGTACTACAAGCAGAAGGTGGCATTGCAAGAGGCAGACCAGGACCTTTCTGGTACTGTTGGCCTTCCCTCATAATTTAGGTTCTCCCGTGGACTTTGTGTTTGTTTACCATACGAGTTGGAACACGCACGTTTTTATGGTGCTGTGCCGCCTTGTGACTGAAACTGGCATATAATAAGGGGATAAACACAAAATGCAGATCTCGGTTTTAAGATACATCAAAGTCCTAGAAAGAAGCAGGAGAAGGAATTGGTTGGACATTCTTTGAGGTTTAGGACAGAAGTAAGTGCCCAGCACCGTGCAGTATGACTCATGAGTCGAGTCATGTAATGGGTAAAAAATAATGGTTCCTAAAAAAGGAATTGCAAAATATTTGTTGAATTCGCAGTTCAACAATAAATCAGCAGATTCGATAATCATACAATTCTGATATAGAACTACAGTGCAATCCACTTATAGCTATAATGAGAAAACCTGAAAATTCAATCATTATAACCGATTATCGTTGTATCTGGACTAGCGGCTGAGCGTTTCTAGCCTAGAAACTCTAGAAACTGATCGTTATAAGCAGTACATCGTTATAGTATGTGGTATCGTTATAAGTGGATTGTACTGTATACATTTAGTTAGTCAAGATAGTTTAAATAAATTAGACATTTAGATATTATGTATATAGTATGTGTAAGCTCTGACGTTTGTGCTATTGCCAATGCATGATGCTAAAACACCTGAGATTGGACATTTTCTTACAAGGATGTGTCTAATGTGGAGTTTAGCTCTCTGGCAATCGTACTGGATACGAGTATGTGCCAAATTTATCTTGGTCGTTTCTCGTCCCAATGTGCGGCAAGTTTCATGGTTTGTGAAACATGCGACAATGTCTGCTTCCAGGCGCCGCTTCCCGGGTGCCCCGCATCCAGCGAACCGACGACTGGGTCAAGTCCACGGCCGAAAAGCTGTCTATCCTGGTGCACAGGGTGTGTCCCTGCCTCGCAAGTTGCGAGCCGAAAACCAAGATGGCAGCGCTGGATTGGGCCCGTGTCAGTTTGATCAGCTGCAAGAGGTAATCATATGTTTTTGATACTTGAATGGATTGGGACTACCGTGACTCCATTTATTATCTGCTCATGTGTTCTTGTCTGTTTGTTTTTTGTTTTTTTTTATCTGCATTTGTTCGATGTTGTTTTGCGTGCTCAGCAGCGTACGCTCTTGTAAATTTTAGCAGTGAGAAGATATTATACGTAAAAATGTTGTTTTTGTTGTGTATTCAGTGTGATTTACCAAAATAGTGTACTCTTGTCTTTCGTGAGTTGTAGTCTTCAAAAATGTGCCTTCATATGTATTACCTAGTGTTCTATTTTGTGTACCGTTGCACTCCTGTAACAGCCCCTACGGGCTAACAGTATAAATAAATAAATAAAATAAAATAAAAAATAAATAAATAACTCGTGGGGAAAGCCACCGTACTATCAGTTATTCAACAACGTTATCATGCTCAAGGTCCTAGCACACAACATATGTTTAAGTACCCGAGACAGACCCTCAAGATAGAAAGCACCGTGTCACCGTACACATGAGCAGACTACTGGGCCATCTCTAGGGATGAAGTCTTATGAAAAGGGTCCAAAAAAAGTTGGGGCGAAGCGTACACATAAAATAATACCCTATTTGTCTATGAACAAGGCCTGCATGCTGTATTTACTTTCCAACAGAGTGTGAAAGAAACTTAGCTTAGGCATAGTGTGCGTAAAATACCGAGCATGAGCCCATGTCCCAATGAGCTCCCACCCGGTACCTTTTGATATATTTTAAAAGAACAGCAAAGGACATAAGTGGCTGCCTCAGACGTCTGAGCCCGAGTGAGATGCTCCTCTATTGTCAGTCGCTTCTCCAAGCACTACAGTACAAATGGGTGATGCCCACCGTATCATGTACCCCTTCTACATTTTTGCTCTTGGTCCTTAAAGCACCCATCCCCCAATTTTTCCAGATTATGCACTAACTGAAATTAAATATTTCGGCACGCCCGGAGAATTTGCTACAAAAATGCAAGATGTATTTTAGTTGTGAATTTTACCTTGTGAAATTTAAATTTTACAGCCAGTCTCAGTGTTGCGCCATCCAACAAAAAAGTACACTCAAAATAAAAAAAAATAAAAAAATTATTTCTTCAGAATAATGTTGACTATGGAAAATGTCAGTAAACAATGAAAAATTATAATTAGCAGTCTAATTACCAGAAATACACTAATTATGTTGTTCAACATTCACTTTATTTGGAAAATTCCAATTATAGATTTGTTGGCCATTGTCCAACTAGGCTACAGCAGCTGCTGTTTGAAATAAAATTATTAAACTCTTCTCTACGCTTTCCAAAGCTAAGCTGCCTAGAGTCCGCCATACATAGACTAAGAGAAGAAAAGTGTCAAAACCTGCACGCTCGAAAAACTAGCACATTCTGTTATGCCTTTTCTACAACCATGTGACTTACAGATAATGTGATGCTGTCAGATCGGCTCACAAGGACTCGTTAATGGGGTTGGGAGAATATTCAAATTTTGTGAATAGTATTTTCAAATACTGTAAACGACTAAATTTTCGCGGGGACCTAATTTTCGCGAATTTCGCGAATCGCCTACAATTCGCGAAAAATATGTCCCGCGAACAATTCGGGCAATATGAAAACTGCTACGGAAGCTACACTCTGATTCGCGAAAATTAGAACGCCGCGAATAATTTCAAATTTTCAGCTTTGGCCCGATTCGCGAAAATTTGAGCCCGCAAAAATTAAGTCGTTTACAGTAATGCACTATTCGATATTCGCTTCGAGATGAACTGCGATATTCATACTTTTCGAAGTGTTGATTGCGCCGGGTTAGCGCGCTTCTCACCGAGCACCTCGGCGCTGCGGGGAAGCAATATCCGCGGAGCTCGCGGGCTTTGTGGGTATTGCCTTCCGGCAGTGTGCAGGTGCTGGGTCAGAAGCGCACTCACTGGGGCTAACCTACCGCGATTATAATACACAGAGCAATCCATTTATAACGGTACCACATATAACGATGTATTGCTTATAACGATCAGTTCCTAAACTGGAAACGATCAGTTTCTGGTCCAGATACAACGATAATCAGTTATAACGGTTATAATGAGTACGGCGGACGAAAACGTTTGCCGTAGTCATATTAAGGGTCTGTGGACTTGTCAAGCTGTAATGCTGCAGCCTTTTTTCCACAGCCCCTTTGTCTCTATTTGTACATGGTAAAAATAAACTGATTTCATTTGATTTGAAATTTCAAGTTTTCTCATTATTGTTATAAGTGGATTGCACCGCAGTTGGTGCCTGTTTAAGAGTTGAGGGTAAGCTCCTCCCACCTTAGCAGAGTGAACGCTGAAAAGGAGGTCGCCTCCTCTCTAGCGTTGGCTCTCGTAAAGTGGAAAGGGAAACTTTACCCTGAACTATTAACCTGTTACTGACTATAGGCTATATCTGGGGTTCTTCGTTTTTGGGTTTTCTATTTTTTAAAAATCGGTAAAAGATTGGGCGCTTCGTTCCAACGTGGTAATCAGGAAAAAATTGGATTTTTAAAGAAATTATTGTGAAATTCTGGTTTTTCGGCTAATTTTTAGAAATATATAACTAACAATAAAAAGCATTGATCAGTTTGTATATATAAAATTTTTTTTTTATTTTTTTCCACGTCCAAGTTATTAAAGTACACAAGCTAGCATTAGAATGTGGTATAAGTGCTCACTTGGGCTTTTCAATTTTTCTTAGTCCATGTTGCTTCCATAATCTGCATGCGCTGCATCTCTGTCTCCGTCGCAGTCCTGTCCAGTTTTTAGACACTGAAGCGAGAAAAGGCTGTCCACATCACAGCTTACCCATACATTTACGATGTACAACAATATCACTCCGGTTTGACAGGAACAAAATATCTGCTGTTCTTTTCGAAACAAGGTTTTGAGAGTAGCTTATCATCCTCTTTTTCCTTTCTGTTTTTGCTCTGGTTGAAACTGAAAAAGAAGTGCAGAAGATACCACTTCACAATTGACATAAAAGTGACATTTTTAAGCTGGATTTATGTCACTGCACTAAACTGAAACCAACAAAATCTATGTTTGTTTCCTAGGTCTGAAGCTAGCGCACGTGTTCCTACCAACCTTTTGTTTTCCAGAAAATATTTTCGAAGCAGAGCAATTTGGAATATGGTGGAATTCAATTTCCAAATTCAGGGGAAAATCGGGTTTGACCCGAATTTCCACGACCATGCTCAGGGTGTAAATATCGGGAAATATCTGACTTTGCCCAAAACCGAAGGACCCTAAGTATACCGTATTTACTCGCACAGTGAACGCACCCGCGTAATGAACGCACCCCCCCAAGTCGGCTCTTAAAATTTGGACTTTTTTTTCCCTCGCGTATTAAACGCACCCCCAACTCGGACGTCAAAATTTTGACCCCCTCCCCCCACGCGCGCGAAATGAACGCACTTTTCTATCCTGGTACAGCGAGGTCGCGAATGCATGGGCAGCGTGGGCGAACAAAACGCCTTGTAAAAGGCGTTAAAAAAATAAAAGATCCAACGGAACCAAAAAAAAACATGGAGAGGAGCTTTTTTTTTTGTTTGCAATCCACGGAACCAAGAGAAAAGAAAAAAAACAAAGAGGAGCTTTCTTTTTCTTGCACAGCGCAGTCTGGACTTCGGGTCGCGCGCCGCGTGCAAGGAGATAAGAAAGAGAAGCGGAGAAGCCCTCGCCTAACCAAAGCGAAACGAAACAGCTTGCGAAAAGCGGCAAAAAAAAAAAACAATCCACGGAAGCAAGAGAAAAAAAAACAAAGGAGTTTTTTTTTTTTTTTTCTTTGCACAGCGCGGTCTGGACTTTGGGTCGCGCGCCGCGCGCAAGGAGATAAGAAAGAGAAGCCCTCAGCTTGCGAAAGGGGAAAAAAAAAGAAAAACAATCCACGGAACCAAGAGAAAAAAAACAAAGCAAAAACAAAGAAAAGCTTTTTTTTTTGCACAGCGCAGTTTGGTTCCGGGGTCGTGCGTCGCGCGCCGCGCGCAAGGAGATTAGAAAGAAAAGTGGAGAAGCCCTCACTAAGCAAAGCGCACATAATGAAGGCATCCTGCCCTCGCCTCCTCCTCGCACTTTGGAAAGAGAAGCGAGAAGCCCTCGAAATGAACCCACTTTTCTATCCTGTGCAGCGAGGTCGCGAATGCATGGGCAAACAAAACAACTTGCGAAAGGCGGAAAAAACAACAAAAAAGAAAACACGGAAGCAAGAAAAAAAAAAACATGGAGAGGAATATTTTTTTTTTGCGCATCGCAGTTTGGTTTTGGAGTCGCGCGCCGCGCTCAAAGAGGTAAGAAGTTACGTCGATCTTTCCGATAAAAGGTCCGTTCATTATCCGAGTAAATACGGACGCAAAAATTTTACTTCGCGTAATGAACGCCCCCCCCCCCCCCCCCAACTTTGCATCGATTTTTCGGAAAAAAAAGTGCGTTCATTATGCGAGTAACTACGTATGTTGGGCAACGACGTCCTGATATTTCGCGTTCATCATTTTTGCTTGGTATTTTTATGTTGTAAAATTTTAAATTTAAGGAAGAATATTTGCATATAGCAATCAGATCTATAAATCGCCTTGATTGGATAGCTGTGACAAATTTGTCGTTCACATGCCACAGTTCATAAATATATGTAGTTACCGTATATACGCGTGTAATGGCCGCAGGATTTTTTTGTGATTTCGGGCGAGAACTAGGGGTGCGACCTTTACGCAGAGAAAAACAAATTTTTTTCGGAAATCCTTTTTCCGAAAAAGGATTTGGGTGGATTCGGAAATCCTTTTTCCGAATCCACCCATTGCTGGCTTTGAACAAAGTCGCCAGTATCTCTTTGCTCCATGCAATCTCGAGCGCTTTCATGCGCAGCATCTCTGTCGAAACCGTTTAGCCATTGCTCCGGGTGCTCGTTACGAATTGAAGAAGCACATCGTCAACTTTGGGAAACAGCCTCTGCTTGCCTCGGAAAGCGCGCTTTGTTGTCTTGGTCTTCCTTAGTTCCTCTTGTTGGGAGCACCACTTGGCGTACACATTCGTCGTCGACACCAAACTTTCTCCCGGCCGCTTGTTTGCTGTTGTCTTAAGCAAAGGCAACAACTTTGAGTTTAAAGCCGGCCGTGTACAGTGAAACCCGCTTAGAACGAACCCACGTACAGCGAATTATTGTCGATATCGAACTCACGGAAAATTTAAATAAAAATGCATGTAAAAAGTACTTTTTATAATGAACAACATATTGGCTATATCAAACTTTTTCCCCCCGGGAAGGCTTCCAAAAACATGCAAACAATCGTCTTCTAGCCTGTCCCTTCCCCCCCCCAAAAAAAAAAATCTAGGAAAGAAAGAAAATTCTAAAAGCTCAAGCCGCGAACAAAGAGAAGGATTCAGAAGAGAAGAAAGCTAAAAAAAAACACTGCACGCACGCAAAGAAAGAAAAAAGCTTCATCCCAAAGCAGTTGCCTACGAAGTGAAGTGATTCGGAAGAGGAGATAAGCTAAAAAAAAAAAACTCTGCAAGCATGAAAAAAAAAATGCATTCTAGCGCTTTGTTACAAGGTGGAAGCGAAAAGATGAGAGAGAAAAAGAAGCTCTCGCCTTACATTGAACGCATCGTGGAAGTTCATTGTAAATGTTTTTTGCTATATCGAACTACTTGCTATATCGAACTGATCGGAGCATTTCCTGCTGTTCGTTATAAACGGGTTTGACTGTAACTCACGTATTTGCCCATCCAGAAGCCTGAAGTGGATGACAGTGGGAAACGGGGTACTCGCAAACACAAAAAGATGCTCTGTGTGTGGTTCGAGATTGTTTGAGATAAAGCGAGAAGTACAAACAGACAGGATAGAGTGCCTCAATGTTGTTAGCTGCCGCAGCCGGGTGAGCACCATCTGCCAACAGTACTTAAAAAAAAAAAAAATCTTTTTTGAGTTTTTGCATTACGAACTAGATGGCTCTTCCAGCCATTCTAAAATCATAGGTGCGGCCTATACACGGGTAATTTTTTAGAGTGGAACTGTTAAGGGCTAGGTTCCCCAGGATCGTGTCCGGTATGTCGACACAAACCTACCTCGACAGCTACCACCATCTATAAGCGACGGCGGCAAGCACACAACCAGTCTGGTTTCCGCCGTCGCTTGTAGGTGGCGGCAACCTTTCCAGCTATCATAGAAGAATTGATAGTTGGGCGCGTTGGTGCGAATTCATTGTAGGAAACAGCATGAAAAACAGACGACGACGAAAAAGAAGCACACATAACGAGCGCAGCGCTCGTCACGTTTGTTTCTTCGCCCTCGTCTGTTTTGCTGTGCTGTTTCCTACGCTCCTACGCTCTTATCAGTTTCAGTTAGGGCTCACGATGGGCCGGCCGCGCGCGGCTGCGGAAAGAGCGGCGACGTACGCAGCAGCGCGAATGGGTCCGCAATTGCCGCAAAGCCGCTGTCACCTCGACTTCCACTGCGTCCAGCGCTTCAGATTCCCTTGCCAAAGAGCACATTGCTCGCCTGGAAAGCCGCCGCCGAGAACAGAACCAGCGATGTAAAAGGCGCCGGCGGGCGAACGCCACGGACGACGATCGTGCCACGGAGCCCAAGCGCAAGCGCGAGGCCCGGCGACGACTGCACTCCACGCCGGCTGAACAGTTCCTGAGTGCGACGGCGAGGTCCGGGGGGAGTTTGTGGAGAACCCGTTTGGCGTCACGTGCGCCGTGTGCGACTGACTCTGGTTCGCCGGAGACGTATCCACGATCGGTGGCATGTCGGACAAGAAGAAGCGGGAAACGGGCGCGTGCGCGTTGCGGCAGTGTATCGAGTACAGCTCCGCTGGTCTTCCTTCTTCACGAGAGTGGAAAGGCTGAACGTTTTTGAAATATATTTTTTTCGGCTTTCTTTTTTTAAGTTAGGGGTGCGGCTCTTACATGAGTGCGGCGATTACTTGCGTGTATACGGTATGTTAAAATGACCTGAGCTTAGAAGTGGACAAGTGGAAGGTTGGCAACAACTTTAACAAGTTCAGGTGATTTTTCGTTTAAGCATGATTCACGGTAGTAAAAGGCTTGGGAAAACTATTTGATATTCATGTCGTAAATATTCAGTCAAAATCACTATTCGCTTCAAATTCAAAATCTCCTATTCGCACATGACTACACGTTACCCCTACCCACTGCAGAGGCTGATGTTGCTTTCAGGTCATACTTCCGTTACTCTTTGGTTCATTGTTTCAGTATCTCGGTCCACTCGCGACTTAAATTTGCCAAGAAATATCAGAGTGAAGATCTCGTTGTTTGAGTTTTAACTACAGCTACGAGTTATTTTGACAACGGGCAGCAAATCTCTAATTAAAGCGTGCCAGCTAAGGCATATATCTCAAAAGTTAACTTGGGTATTTTTGGTAATTATTAGTCTGGATAATTAGTCGGGTAATTATTAATCGGGCTACGACTTACACTCGTAACCCGTCTCCACCACGGTCTATAACAGGGGTGGCCAAGCTGCGGCTCGCGAGCCGCATGCGGCTCTTCGCGTGTTAAAGTGCGGTTCGTAGCTCCCTCCCCTAACCCCCCCCCCCCCCACACACACACACACAAAAAAAAAAAAAATTGACCGCATCTCCACGTGGTGAATGATGTTGATTGGGGCGAAGCTCTGGTCTTGCTTGTCTGCGTAGATGCTGAGCCGCAGCATGCCGAGCCTTTCGTTCGTTTTCATCCATGTCAGAAAGAGAATGTGTGGTATGGAACGTGGTTATATACCCATTTGAGCATTTGACCGCAGCGCCCTCTCGTCTATAAACGTTGAGCCAATGCATGCAAAGTTTAACGCGATTATATACGCATTTGACCGCAGCGCCCTCTCCTGTATAGACGTTGAGCGGCTACATGCAACGTTTCATCCGTGACATCCCCAGCTCTTGTTACTACCACATCTCAGAGCCCCCTACTCTTCCCGCAGTTGTGGTCGAGTGGTTAAGGCGATGGACTAGAAATCCATTGGGGTCTCCCCGCACAGGTTCGAATCCTGTCGACTGCGCAAACATATTTATTTTTTGCATCATTTTTTATTTTATTTTTCATCTATTTTTTCATCTTTTTTTTTTTTTTTTTTTTCCCCTACACGAGCACATGAGCTCACGAGCAGGAGCACGAGCACCGGACGGACGGACATGGCTAGCCCCTAAGGAGCTTCACCCCTAAAAGAGAAATGAAACGCGTTTTAAATTGAAAGACAGGTTGCAGTTTCGTAATCTGCTTTTGACTCGGATAGATTGAAAGTAGTTCGGGTTTTGCTTATTGCTCTGGACAAGTTTGCCCCCCCCCCCCCCCCCGCGGCTCTTGGACATTTCGTGGTTTTGTTTGCGGCTCTTAGGCCGGGCCAGCCTGGCCACCCCTGGTCTATAACATTCTTTTGAAGGAATCGCTCCTTTATTTCAGGAGTCTTTTTTTTTTTTTTTCAATTATTCTCAGTCTTTGGTGGGATGCATACAACAGGCTGTTTTTTTTAGGCTCTCCAGGTTTGTTTTAAAAAAGCCGTAAAAGCTACACTCATGCATTCTTTGTATTTTGTAGGTGATTTATATGGACAGGGGGACATAATTAAGGGGACGATTTTCACGATAAGTCAAATAATTAACTAAATTTGTTAATTAACTTTTTCATTAGTGAAAATAAACATGATTATAATTTGAAACTTGCTGAGTATCATCGAAAACTACTGAATAAGTAAATTTTAGAAAGATTTGGAGGGTGTGGGAAGAGGCACCGAACTACCGGTGCGAAAACGCAGATGATAAGAAACGGGAAAACCGCGCTGGCGCGCTTTCACATCTACAGCCTCTTGCCTCTTGCACAAGTGGTAACTTCAGAACGCCAGCGCACTTCCCACATGCTCCCCGTGTACACCCTGTACATGGGGACACTTTGCTCGGTTATCTTTTGTACTTCTTGTTACTCTGCATGTTTTCTTCAGCGTGTATGTGCAAAAACCTACCGCGAATTTTATGTGTCAACCAAGAATCTTACAAATGCTTTTACTAGAACCTCAAGAATTGAAGTGAACACAGGTATTTCATTCTATATAGAGTCACTATGCAAAAAGTTCACCGAATGATTAGTTGCCAGTATGGTTGGTCTTTAAAATCACACTGAATAACCTTAGAAGCGAGGAAAAAAAAAAAAAGGGGGGGGGACAACCACTGCGCTCTCTCGACGGTATTGTGGTTCCGATCGTTTTTCAGCTTGATTGCCCAGTGCATGCTGTCTCTTATCCCAGTCAGCTTGGGAAACTTTGTTCCACGGGAATCTTGTAAAGTTTTCAGATATACCCCGAGACATGAGAGATATAGCACACACACTTTTAGTAGACGATCTGGGTATGCGAACCTCGCGCATGTTTATGTGCAATCTGCGACTTCTCCAAAATTTTAAATGACCTTTCGGGTGTTCTTCGAGTGATCTAGACCCAAGAAGCCATTGCAGCTAAACTGACGTAATTTTCAGGTCACTGGGGACACTGGCATCTCCTCTGCTGCAGCTGACATTGACGCTGAGTTCGGACGACGATCAAGAAGTGGCTGCCAAGAGCTCGTCACTCTTGGACGAAGTTGCCGAACAGATGGCACATGACGCTTCATCTCTCATCGAAATCCTCGAGGAGGACTTCTACAGGGCTCTCGGAAAGTGCCCGCATGTCATCTGGACTGGAAGTAAGTTTTCGCTCTCAAAATAAACGAGTGGCACAAGACTCGCCATTTGAGACCAGTTGCAGGTGTATTCCGTTGCACCTTAATTGTGGCGGACGTTATGAGCCATCTCAGTCAGTCCAACACTCTGTGCGTACCAGGTGCTTTCACGATTCGTGTGTCGCCGCTGCCAACCAGAAGGTCCCATTAGCTACATATGCTCCGAGTTTTGCATTGGCTCCAGTGGTTCGTAGCATCTGCTGCAGTCCATTGTGAGGTGAAACGGAGTATAGTGAGGGTGATGACAGGTGCCTAATATTGATTGATTTATTTACTTCTCAAGGCCAAAGTATTACAAGGAGCGGGTAAAAAATAAAATAAAAAGCAAGGAAATTGACAGGGTTACGTGAAACGATTGCAAATGGCAGATTTAAACACCATGGTGTCAGTGACGTAAGCGACGGAGGCGGGGAGGTGACTCCAGTTGGTACCTGTATCGGGAGCAAAGGAGCCACTTTGTTTAGACGCTTCCTTAAATACCGTATTTACTCGCATAATGAACGCACTCGTATAATTAACTAATTTCCTACAACGGGTACCAATATTTGGACCTTTTTTTTTCCCCTGCGTAATCAACGCACCTCCAATTTTCGGCTCCGCGAGTCTCGAATTGCATCCAATTTAGCTAGCCATCAAGCCAATTTTCTTTTGCCGCCAAGTGGTCAGGCCAAGTCAAGCCAAGCCAAGTCAAGCCGCTCTCGTAATGGCCGCAAGTCCGTTGTTGCGCTAGATGTGGAAGTGATCAACCGTGAAACCAAGTGGCACGCACACTTGACAAAGCTTGGGTCGAGGAATTGCCCAGTCCCGGACATTCTTCGCCTATTGGATGCATTGATGTCAACAAACACGCCGTCGTCTGTGGTCAGCTTTCGGACAGTGAAATCGTGAAAGTGGTTAGGCCTAATTTCACATACTCTGGGTAAATCCGTTCATTTAATCTGTAACAGAACGGTGCAGTGAGGTGCACGCTACGTTGTAGGTTGAGAGTGTCTGATAACAGCCGTCTCCGTGAACGAAACTAGAGAAACTTCATCTGTTGGAGTGGGCCTCGGCAGTCGGCGGTTGGACTTCGTATGAGTTCTTATACGCATAGTCGCGGTATATACCTGATGCGCGCCGCCGGATACTTGCAGTATATATCACCTGAGAACGGTCGTGCTCCTCCTCCCCCTCCTCCTCTCTTCTGCACCTCCCCGCACGTTGCATCATGGGAAATGTCCCATAATGCACGGCGCGGGACCCTCGTGACATCACGAGTGACGTCACGATGGTCTTGCGCGGTGCATTATGGGACATTTCCATAATGCACCGTGTGGTTATGCTGACGCTGCTCAAGCCGGAAACAGGCGCCTAAGAGCTGCGCTCTAAAATGAAAGACGTTTATAACACCCTGTTACGCCGAATTCGAGCGCAGCTTTTGAGGAGGAGGGAAGGGTTCTGAAAGGAGGGTATACCCCTCCTCCCTCCTCCTCTTCCTCCTCGTCCTCCTCCTCTGTTCCTCCCCTCCTCTCCTCCTCATCCCTCCTCTTCCCTTTTCTTCCTCCCTCCTCCTCCCCTTGTCCTCCTCCTCCCTCCCTCCTCCTCCCCCTCCTCCTCCCTTCTCTCCTCCCCGCGCTTTGCATCATGGGAAATGTCCCATAACGCACCATGCGGGACCCTCATGACGTCACACGTGACATCCTAAGGGTCTCGCGCGGAGTATTATGGGACATTTCCCATAATGCACCGAGCGGTTACGCCGACGCCGATCAAGCCAGAAACGGGCACCTAAGAGCTGCGCTTTAAAAAGTGTTTTCATTATGCAAGTAAATGCGGTAAGACATTTTGTCACCGTCATAATGCAGATTGGTGTGGCTGCTGGTACTGGTGGTCACCGTGGGAAGAAATATATGACGGTGGCAAGAAAAGAGAGTCACCGGGGGTCGGATTAGACTCAAAATGCAGAAGCAAATGGCTAATAAATTTGTGTATATATCGATATGCCGCTACCGATATGCCGTGCAACGCTTGCCACATTCTCTAGTTTGGGTAGAAATCAGCTTTAACAATTCTTCAGTGATTAGCCACTAACAACGTAGAAAGGCAGGGAGGAGCTTCAGTTGCCCCGCTTCCAGCGCAAGCTTCCCACCTTCGACAATGCTTCGTCGTCTCGTGCACCCTGAGCAGACGCGCAAAGCAAAAGCACGGCGGAAGGCATGGGATGCTTGCTGTGGGTTGCGCACTCGAAAGACACATCCTGTCGTTCTTTCTCTGTCAGTTAGTACTACTACAGGGGTGGAACGGCTGCACCATTTGCGCCATTTTGCGCCAGACGCATTTGTCTGCGCCATCCTGCGCCATTTTGCGGAAACTGCGCCACAGCCAAGACTACGCGCCATTGTGCTCCAAATCGCACAACGTGCGCCAAAATATTTTTTTTTTATCTTGGTTTCGGTTTTTATCGACTCGATTGGCAACAATGAGCGCGTTTAGCTTGGTCGGCTTCGCAATTTTTTGTTACGTTTATTTTTCCTGTGTATCCCGAGTCGGAAGCACGCAAAAAAATTCGGGGGTCGGGTTGCGCTAGATCACCTGCGAATGCATTGTTATTGTTCAACCATAAGTGGTTAAGCAAGTCGGCCGAGGTGAGGTCAGCCTGAGGGTCTGCGGCCCGGGTTCCGGACGTCAGCCAGTTGAAAGCACATTAGCGAAATATTCCTTTTAGTGCTTCATCGTTAGAAGTTAGAACCGCATTCCTGCAAGATAAATCGTGATTTGATTGAACTGAAACGCTGTGCGATCCGAATCCTTGCCGGCCAGCAGCTCTCACGCGAGGGGTAGATCTGCTCGGCGTACTTTAATCTTGCTCTGGCTCATCGCTTCGAATATGATAACTCCGTTAATCGCAGTCTGATGCTTCGATATTGAGTTGTACAAAAGGATAAACTCAAAATTTGTGGCCCTGTTCCTCCGCGGAACTGCACGTCCATTGCTTACGGACGTCACGTCGTTCGCACATATAATTACTATGTCGAGCATGTGTGCGTCGTGCTATAAACAGTGCCGCGTTTGCATTTCGAGCAGCTGAAAGACACTCAGAAAATATCAAGGACACTATCTTCAGAAACATATGGTACTTGCTTTTTGGTTCTCACTAAGGCCAAGTTTTTGCACCTGTTACACTGTTATCCCATCTACATAGGTTCCTAACCACTCATGCTCATCTGTGCTGCTAAGCACAATTAAAATTGCTGCCGTGCTCGTCTAAGACAGAAGCTGAAGTGCACTGAAAACTGATTTGAGCTGCTCCTAGCCTGCTCCAGAATGTAGTTTTAGCTGCTCCCAGCCTGCTCCAAAACAGCAGTTTCAGCTGCTCCCGTGGCTGCTCCCAAGTACATTTCATGAGTTCCACCCCTGTACTACGGTAAAATTGAATTTCGTTCAGACATAGCCTCCTCTATACTGACAAAGCCTAGCAGATCGTCACGAGACGCGACCACCGAAATCGAAAAGGTAGAGTGGCCGACAACGGATGATAGGAGGGTCAGGTGACGGGCGCCCCGCTGCAGCGAGATGCCGAAACACAGTTCTCTAGAGCGATGGAATGTCCGCTCGTGCTCTTCGCGTTCCTTGCGCTACCGCTTCTTTTCTCGTCGGGTTCGAAAACCATGTTTCGGGTCCTCGTCGCTGCAAAAGCTGTGCGCTGAATACCAGACTCCCCGAGAATTGCTCTTTGCTACTAGATCCTAGTGCTCCATATCTGCGACCGGGCAATCTGGCTCTGTCGTCGAACTGCCAGGCTTTGTGAGTATATAGAGGAGGCTATGGTTCAGAGCATCTTAGCGTAAGTAGGGTATTGTATGCAATTACTTTGTTAACACATGTGCTAGGCTCAATCGTTCCAGGTTGCAACATGGCCTACTTGAGCAAAACGTTTTGCACGGGCTCGTCAATTTGCCACTTCACACTTTAATTGCTGCAAGCATTTGAATAGTGACCTTAAAGGACATTTTGGACACAAATTGAAACTTGCCGGAGAGTACTTGCAATAAAGTGCATTAAATGTTGAAAAAGTTTAGAGAAGTGTCCATAATTGTACCATGAGATGAAATTGATCAGCAGCCTCTTTCCTCCATAACTTGTTTTCGATTCTTAACACTGCAGCGTGAGTAAGAGTTCTTTCCACCTGTCATCATTCGATCCAGTGGATGGTCAAGAATCGTTTCTTTATTGTTGCAGGATTCCTGGGTCACGTGACATTGAGTGGGACAGTAAACGTACATGAAAAGATTGCACTTTCAGTATTAATTTTCTTTTTATGCACTTATGTGTGCAAACCTAGCAAAACAGGAGTTGGGTCTTTTCTTTTAAATAGACAGAAACTCAGCCTTTTTTTTTTATGGTCCTTGTTTTGCAGGCGACGCTGAAAAACTGTCTCTTGTCAAGCTCCTTTCTGGATACCTCACAATTTTTCGTAAGTGATTGCATTCCTTAACAAGCTTTTTTTCCCCTTTCGTGCAAAGTTGCTGAAGCCAAATAATAATCTTAGGAGTGTAATTTTGTAAGCTTTATTTAGCTACAATTCTTTTATTCTTACAGGGACTAAGGTGGCCAAAATTTTGGTGTCAACATCTGTTTGCCAGAGGTTGTTGAATGTCCTGTTTCTGCTGACCGAGTTTGAAACTGGCAGCATGAACCTCTTGGCTGAGCAGCCGGCGTCTCTAGGTATGCCCACAATGTTTCGGCGACCATAAAGCATTTGAATCAACAGACGCTAATGCGTGACTTGTGGTTAACTTTTTGTTCCTTATGGAGGCGTTTATTTTTTTCAGACTTTTCAGATGCCACCGAGTACGGACTAAAAAGCTATCACAGGCAGTTCAAGCACTTTGCAGATGTCCGCATCTTCAAAGAGTTTGCCACGGTCTGCAGACTTTTAGGATGTTATGGTAAGACCGATTTACATGTCTGTCTAATTTAGAATCATTCGCGGTTCGATTTTTTTCTGAAAAGGTTAATTTTTGAAGCAAACTCTTCTAACATAAAGCAATAACTCAATGCGCCTTGCAAGTGGGCGCATTTCGGTCTTCTGCACATGGGAAAGGAGGTGTGAAGATGGAAGGGGAGGTTATGCTAAGCTCCGCCTTCTCAAAGGGGGGAGGGGGGGGGGTCGCGGATGTAAACATCTCGGTGGAGGCAATGGCGGACGTGCTGTAGCAGCTGTGGCTGTAGCCGTGAGTCCTTCGCGTTGTTGCTGGTTAAAAAAAGGAGAAGAGAATGTTCCGCTTCTGTCCTGTGTGATTTCGAGGTCGGCTCCGATCAGGCGCTGTCCAAGGGGCAGTGTTACCAGGGGAAATGAAAACGTGCTGCGTCTTCGCATGTGGTGGGTGCATTCACGACGGTGTGTCGCATTTTAAATTTCTGGGAGGATTGACAGATTGAGAGCTCTTTCTTGATTCGGTGGATGGTGGTGCATGGCCGTTCTTAGTTGGTGGAGCGATTTGTCTGGTTAATTGCGATAACGAACGAGACTCTAGCCTATGAAATAGGTGCGTGGTTCTCTGCACCTTGCACCCTTCTTAGAGGGACAAGCGGCTCCTAGCCGCACGAAAAAGAGCAATAACAGGTCCGTGATGCCCTTAGATGGCTGGGGCCACACGTGCGCTACACTGAAGGAAACAGCATGTTTTTATCCCTGTCTGTTAAGACAGTAGGCTTAGAAAAAAGTGGCTTGAGCAAATACAGAAGGCTAATTGAAGTCCATCGGATTACCCCCGAGCAAGTGTTTGTCTGTTTAAATAACGGGGCATAGAAAAATAAGTTTCCATAAAATTCCGCCAAAAATAAAAACAATAATTACTTCTTGGTGTCAACGAGTCTACGACATAACTTCCGTGATATGCTCGACGCCGCTCGAGTAGCTTGATCGATCTTGCTCGGATTCTCTTCCCCGGATTAGCAGAGCTTTTCAGACTTTTGCCACTTAGGTTTATGCCAAACATACATACCCGAATACGCTAATTGACAATAGCCTTTTAGTCGCGCGAGAAAAATGTGACAAGAAGCAGCAATCGAGCACTTTTGGGTTATGATGTGCTCAAAGTAGCGATCTCACAGCCGCATTTGTTTATTTCCAGTCACTACATCGGCTGTCATCTGCCTTTAGCTGATTATCTCTGAACAACTCATTAAACGCGAGGTACCATTCTTCGCTTCCTCGCTCGCTCCTTGATAGGTGTCTGCTAGTTGTTAGACAAAAACACATAGTACCGCTCGAATTATTTCGTCTGCCCTCTCTGAAAGGCAAAGTCTAGCTCGCTCGTAAAAAGGTAAGGCAGCTGTTGAATAGCAGACGAGGTTGCAAAGGAGCAGACGACGCTCAGATAGTGGGTCGCGGCGACCCACTATCTTTCTAATTGAGCCAATCAGAGCTCGGGGTTCTGACCTCACCGCAACCCCTGCACAAGATGCAGACGAACTTGCCCTCCTCATACAGTCATGTTTCGTTGGACACCTCCATTTTCCCCAAAGATTATACGTAATGCGAGTTGAATATAATAATCAGACAGAAACGCATGTATTTGACCAGTTCGTCTTCGAAAATTGCATCGACATAGCAGGGTTATTCTTATTTACATGGTCCATATTAATAAGACATGACTCTAAAGGGGCCAATTTTTAAGCTTGTTACATAGTATGTTTTATGTCATCAGTGGTCACCCATACCATGTTTGGTTGTCTACACTGGAACAGAGAATGTGGTTTGTGTAATTTTCAGATAATGACCGAGCTTTCTGATATTTGCAATATATTCTGGAACGTAGAAGAACTTGTAGTTGGGCTAGTTGGTGAACGTTGGAAATCATGGTGTAAGGCTCAAAAAACAACGGACACAAGTGAGAAATCAGACACATAGGCGCCATTATTCTGGAATGGCTGGTGTGGTCGTGACCACACACGCAGAACTCTTTGCAAGAAGAGGAGGAAGAGCATCAATGATGGCAGGGAGGCTCCGACATTGTGCACGACCATCGAGAGATGGCGCTGTTAAAGGGAAGCTGAAACACTTCTTGAAAAAAACGTGTTAGAGGTGAATTCTGGCGTATTTTTATCCCGTGAATCTGAATATCACGTTCATTGTCCCCGAACATGTAACTAAACGCGGGGAAACACGAAAAACCTCCGACCAGTCGTGACGTCATACTAGGATCTTCGGGCCGCCAAGCGCGTGCCGCACGTGTGGGCAGCGCGTGCAATTGCAAGCTTGACAGGTATATTTTTTCCGCACCGACCCCAGCCGTGACGTCTCTTTTTGACCTTTTTGAAAATAGCAAGAGTGCGCGTGCATAGCTTTGACAGGCGCTGAAGATGCGCGAGAGCGGAGATTCCGAAGACTCCTAGTGTGACGTCACGCCCCAGAAAGGAGGGGCTTCGGCGGTGTTTTAAGAATTAATTTTTGCAGCCCCCGTGCATCAAGTTGAAAAATAATCTCGATATTCGTGATCCTGGAGGCCGAATGAAGGCCATTGAAGTGTTTCTTCTTAAATACAAAACCGCTTCACTTTCCCTTTAATGAATGATCTAGCTTTTTGTATTCTTTTCAAAAGTGTGTTTACTGCTACTGCTAGTACTTATTCTCTTTTCTGTGTGTATGGTACAAGGTACGCACACTCAGTCGCGAAGTGAAGAGGCACTTTCGTCACACAGATTGTCATTTCTAGAGGTATTTCTCAATTAAAAGGCTTAACCCTAATGTTTTGCGTACCAGATGTTTCAGTGAAGACTTTTAAAAATGGAAAAAAAGGTAACTCTTTTCGGGAACAAATTTCCAGCCACGGTAGATGTCAGGGATTGCAAAAAACATACTAATTAGCTAAATAATTAACTGAAATGTACTAACCTTTAAGTTAATGGAAAGAAACATCTGGTTCCAATCAGAAACTTGCTGAGCGTCATTGAAAACCCCTACATTGGTAAATTTTAGGAAGACTTAAAGCATGTGTGAAGCGCTGAGATGCACTAAAGTTACCACTCGTTCAGCAGGCACAAGGCTGGCGATGCAAATGTGCATTTAATCGGTAAATTTGAATTAATTATTTAACTAATTGGTATATCTTTTTTTTATTATCCCTGACATCTGCCGTGGCTGGCAATGTTCTCAAAAAGAAATTTTTTTTTTAACCACCCTGTTGGAATTTTTTAAGTCTTTGCTGAAATGCCCAGTATATTAGGTAGAGGTTAACTGTCAAAATTACAAACACTGGTTAGGTGGCACAAGCTGCCACCCAACTAAAAAAGTTCACTCATACATATCCATCCATCCATCTGTCTATTGTTCTAAGGAAAATGTTTTTGTTACTGCAATAACTTTGTTTTAGCACAAAGATTGTAGAGAAATTTCAGCCTGGTTCTTTCTACGTTTGTTCCAGGTGATGTCATGCTGCTGACCGACGTCCTCCACCAGAAGATCCAGGAGTCTGCGACGCAGAGGAAGCAGGCCATCCTAGTGCTTAACAACGTCCTGCTGGCCTTCAGGGACAGGAAGTCCGACATTTCTGAGAGCGACGAAACAGACCGGATGAGCTACCTGAGGTGATGCTAGGCACAGGTGTTTGGGGGGGAAAAGCAGCAGAGGTCTTGCAAAAGACAGACCGGTCCAAGCTCGTGGCTCCATAGTTGGTGACAGGTTAAGAGCTTGTGGGAAGCTCCTCCCACCTCTTTCCACTTCAGCATAGTGAACACTGGAGAGGAGGTTGCCTCCTATCCAGCGCTCGCTCTGCTAAAGTAGAAAGAGGTGGAAGGAGCTGCCTTTGAACTCTGAACTAACCTGTCATCAACTATAGGTTATGTAGGGTTATATTGTGGAACCTCGATAATTCGATCTCGATTTATTCAAAATCCCAGATAATTTCGCAAAATTTCTACGGTCCCGCGACTTTCTCATCAAAATAAGACCGGATAATATGAGCACTCCGCTCGTTTAATTCGCCGATTCGGTCTTCCAAGTTCAATTTTTAGTTCCTAGGTGGCACCAGTTGGCATCCAGATTCGGCAGCAAAAGCAAAGGTGGTGCGCATCTTCACTGATCCGTTTCCTGTTTGCTAGTCCATGTGCTTAGTACGATGCAATCCACTGAAAACAATAACAAGAGAACCCGAAAATGCAATTGTTATAACCAATTGTCGTTATATCTGGACTAGAAACTGATTGTTTTTAGTCACAACTCTAGAAACTGGTTGTTATAAGCGGTATATTGCTATAGGTGGTATTGTTATAAGTGGACTGCACTGTAGTCGATTTGTTGTTTTGGGGCTTGGGCAGGCGTTGAGCAGGCTTAGTAACTCTCGTCTCATGTGGAGTTGATCTTTAGTGTCAGTGATCGGTATTCTTGGCACCGCGCCGCTGTGGTTCGGGCCGTTACTCAACCACATGTAAGCGATGAGACGAGCGACGGCGACATCAATGAGAGTCAGCGACAAGCGACAGAGATTTGTCACTGTCGCCCGTCGTGTCGCTCATCACCTTGGTTGCTTGCTCCCGTCGCTTTCATGCGGTTTGCCTCGGCTTACATGCGACCGGCTGTAGAGCAGGAGGATACTGCCAGTGCTAGTGCGAGTATTGTCCCTTCGAATGACAATGAGGGAGAGGAGCTTTGCTCCCACATTAAGAACATTGTCGGTGAGTCGGTCAGCAAGAGGTTCACTGACTACTGAAACATGGAAGAGAATGAATAACCCTGCTACGTGGACCTTGTGGGGAAAAGGGGCAGATTACATACCTTTACGTCCGGAGACCGGTGCTCAAAGGGGAATCCGATGCCCGTCTCACCACGTGGCCGACGGCTACCAGCGAAGGCAGTCGCCACGCCGGGTTCGTCCAACACTATGCCAACAGTGATGATCCCGGTATCCAACAGCATTTATTGAGAACCAGGGGTCCCCAACCAGACACTGTGTCCAAGCGAGCCGTGGACAATGAGTGCCCGCATGCGCCCGCCGACCTGAGAGCTAAGGGGGTAATTGCAGGCAAAGTCATCACTGGTGGGCCAAGCTCACGCCGCTACCCGTCATCGCAGGAGTTCGAGGCCAGGGCTCTCGGCAGACGGACGTCCACTAGGAGGAGAGGACGCCGACTGTCAGACCCAGGGGAAATGCTAGCGTCGAATCATTGCCGGTCGGACGAGCTCGTACGCCACGACTCAACCCGTCGCCTGGAGTCTAATCCAAGACTCCTTGACCAGACGGCCATCCACTCGGAGGAGGGCAGACCCGACTTTCCCGTGCGATCTCACTCATCCCTCGAAAACGGGGAATGCGCGGAGAAGTGCGAGAGGGTAGCCCAACATGGTGACGTACTCTCCCCGACGGCTTTGAGCGACCGGGCTCAAAGCCGTCTTGGCTTTGCCCGGAACGTTCGCGAGTTACGCCTTCTCGGGGAAGGGAAACCAGTGGCTCCCACAATCCCCCCCCCCCCCCCTTAAAACATTTGGCCCCCCTTTCAGAGGAAGGGGCGCCGGCTCTCAATTAAAACATTTAGCCCCCCTTTGAGGGAAAGGGGTACTGGCTCTCAAACCCCCAAAATAGACCTGCACACTGACAGCACGGGTGCCAGTCGTACTCACAAATACAAGATCTTGAGTCGGGGGGCCCTGGCAGCCCCCAGAACCGCCGCCATAAATGTTCAACGTACTGGAGTTCACGACGCACTCGTGGGGCGATGCATTCCGGTGCCGTCGAATAAAGCCAAGAAAAGTTCCTGGATGTCCGACAAACGAAAGGTGAGACAGGAAGTTCTTCCGCAACACAGAGCACCACTCACTGGGAACGTTGCTCGGCTCACGCTGCTTGTCGTCGACTGGTTGTGGGCCGACCTCAGATGAAGCGGACACTGTGACGCGCGCAGAGCCTGCCACGGCCACTCTAGACATGGGTGCAGGTGACCAGTGGCGAGGGAAACGCCGGCCATTGAAGTCGAAGGCGCTCCTCGGAGCCGCCATCAGGTGACGTCCGTGACCAGGCCCGCATCAGGAAGCCTGACTCAGCTGGGCGCCTCGATGAGGTCCAACGACAGAAAGACGACAGCAGCCATCTTGCCTCGGTCGGAAGTCGGCCTCCTCCGTCTGCTGCTCCTGGCCGCCGTCGGGTGTGCAAACTCCTGGCAGCGTCAGCGATGACGCACATCCGGCAGGTCCCGCCCAGTTGCTCAGCGTGTACCCCGCTGTCGCACGTAGTGGGGGATGGCAGGGAAGAGGGGGGCACGAGCATCTTCCTGAATGAGGAAAGAAGAGCTTACGCAGCACCCCGCAAACATCTGTTTGCCCTCTCCAGACCCACAGCACGGCGAGGTCGAAGGGAGAGATCATTGTTCTTGGTTGACACACTGCCACTGAGGGGAAGCAATGGTCCCAGAGAACAGGTTTTGGCTGAGTCCTCATAGTATCTGGACTCGGCTGCCTGCGTACATTAACCGGCTGACCGCAGGGCGGGAGGCTCAAGTTGGAAGGCAGGCCACGCAATGGGGACATGGGGACATACTCTCCCCGGCACGATACGAAGCGACTGGGCTCAAAGCCGTCTCGGCTTCGCCCGGAACGTCCGCGGCTTACGCCTTCTCGGGGAAGGGAAACCAGTAGCTGCCACAATCTTGAGAGCGAAATCACTGAGTGTGACGGCAGAGATTGATGACGATGATGAGCCGCCTTGGGCACCCACTCTAGGGGAAGTTATACAGTCACTGAAAGTCGTTCGCAGCTTTGGGGAATGTAATGGCCATTATTCTGAGATGTTGCGCCTAGTTAGCCTTCTTGAAAATAGGGCGGTCGGCGCCGCTAATTACAGAACGCGGCAGTCCCATATCGCCAACTACTTCGGGTGATGTTCTCTCGTTTTGACTACTCGTTTTGAGTAAAATGTTTCCTTTAAGATTCAAGGCTTCGCGCACAATTTTTTGTCGCTTTCTTTCGTTTTTGGATAATTCGAAAATCTGCTTAAAATTTGCATATTTCTCGCCGTCCGACCGACTTCGAATTAACGAGGTTCTACTGTATTAAGGTTTGGGTCAAGTCGGGTCAGGTGATGTGACGTTAAAATTGGGTTAAGAAGGGCGAAAGACAGTACATCTCGACAACGTCGTGCGGCCTGTGTTCTTTTTTTGTGGCATTGGTTTGATAAAGTAGCTTTTTGGGTGTGCTGACTTTAAGCAGTCTGTGTGAAAGTGTGAAACATACGTTGTAAGCCCATCTGACAATACGAGCAGACCAATGAAATCATCCACCATGCATTTGCAATACTAGTCATACAGACAGTGGTGTCGGAAACGTTTGGCCGATGAGGGGGCAACGGGAGGAAAGGGGAAGAATGATTCCTCTTCCCCTCCCCAAATTGTTCACTAGAAATCTAAAATATCTCAGGGGAAGGGAAGTCACCCCCCTTCCCACCCCTCCCCCTGTTCTTATGTCACTGCTTAGAGGGGGTTAGGAATAAGATGCACCAGTAATTGAGTTTTCCCCTCATCTACTACTTCCGCCGTCTAGGTCACTACTCGAGTATTACATCTCCGCAGAGATGTGGAACTTGCCCCTGCATGGCGAGACAGAATTCAACGGCAGTGCGGAAACTCGCTTGGCCATTTTTTCTATTGACAAGGTAAACTCCAATGTGCTCCAAAACTGCCTGTTGCTTGAAGGAGTGGCTACCATTGCATTGGTAAGTTTGTCCTTTTACGGCGCTAAAGTTGCCTGGACGTGAGGTGCTTATCGTAACATTGCAAAGTTCCATGCCATTCTAAGTCCGGCAACTTCGTTGGGCCCTTTTGAGGTTTGCACAATCAAGCGTGAATGAGCCAGCAAGAGAAAATAGCTTGTCATCTCTGCTGCAACTGTTAGACACCCGTTTGCACCAGCTATAGCTGCAGATGGGTGGTTGAAACTGACGCTTGGGATGATTTGTACAATACTGGAAATGTCTTTGTTACACCGGTGTGCATCAGGGCCATTACTTCCTTTGTGCTCCCCAGTCTAAGTGGAGTATGAGATAAAGTAGAGGGTTTGAGGCATTTGAAAATAACCAAAAGGCATATCAAAAGCACCCAGCCCAGCCTTCTGGATTCACCTAGCTAACTGCGGTACTCTTCCACCTCAGCTGTTTCTCCGAGCACACCGGTGCAATGCAAAGAAGTGTGGGTGGGACTATTGGTGAAGCCCACCCTAAGTAGTGCCAAGTGGGGAAGCCCGGAATTTTTCCCTGCGGGAAAAAGTGGGGGAGGGTGGGGGGGGGGGTGGGGGTTGCGGGCTGAGATGGCTGGAATCCCAATTACTTGGGGAGAGGGCGTGCTATACCTATGTATCTATATATATAATGTCCACTACATCTTGGTTTGGGGGGGGGGGGGGGGGGGGTAAGGGTAGGTGGTAGGGGGTAGGGAGTAGGGAGGGAAGGAGGGAACGATGAGGAGTCTAAAGCCCCATGGGCCCTCCTCTCCCCCACCGCCCCTCCACTAGCCTGCACACTTCTGCTTGTGCTGTTTCTGCATGTTTGCTCTTCATCTTAAAGGGGCACTAAAGTCTATTCTAAGATCGCCCTTTTGTGCTGACAACTCAATCTAGACGCTCTAAGCATCCCAACAAACCCGAAATTACATTCATGCATAGCTTATTTTCTCGTTAAAAGCGTGTTCAAAGATTGCGACACACCCTTTTTGGGAAGAATTTTCTTTCGAGTGAAGTGGTCGACGAAGAGCGCTTGTCGGCAGGTTGCAAGCGATGGCTTCGCCCGCCGAGAAACGTCTTTCATTTCAGTCAGTAGGGGGTCACTTGCTAAAACAGCATGTGACAAGAACATCTAACACTAATATCGCATATATCTTTGCAACCGTAATACCCGTGAGCCTTACTTTGGTATCGTTGCACAAAGAAAAGAAGCCATTACTCGATCATGCATGTGTCGCGTGTGCAGATGGCACCGTTGTCATGCCACGCATGACGCAATCGGAGCTAAATTTGGCCTCACGCGCGGAGTTCACAGTGGTGTAGCTCGGTAGGTAGTATGTTTTATCGATCTGAGCCGGAGTGGTCGCGTTTGAGAGAGTTCACTCGGCCCTAGTAGGTATAATCCATCAAACTCAAACTGGTACTGTCGAGACCGGTTATAACGAAGTCGGTTATAACGAAATAGCGGCTACAGCGAAGCGAACGCGTTTTTCCCATTCCCTTTTGTACTTCGTTATAACCGAACACGGTTATAACGAAATACCGGATATAGCGAAGTGATTTCCGATTCCCGTTGACTTCGTTATAACCGGCCTCGACAGTACTCATCGGGAGTTATAAGGCTTACAAGTGTATAATTTGTTGCAGAAATTTTGCGGTTGCTCGGCTATGGCGCCCCCGTGTTCAACACGTAGGGTTCATAAATTGCACGAAGAGACTTGGGCAGCGAGGCAGGCGGATGTCAATCCTATCCCCATCCACTTTGACCATGGCAGAACATTTCCGTCTTCATAGGAATCGAACAGGGAGCGAGCACGATGGCACAATTAGACTGCAAGACCCTCACTAGCTGTAACATAAGTTAAGCGTGTAAGCTTTGTAATGCGCGAATAAATGTAAGTGGTGTATGTGGTTACGTCATTTCTGTACCCTAGTGCTATGGTGACTAGAAGGGGAAGTGTGACGGGTGCCTATAAGCGAGCATTGACAAAGAGGGTCAGGAGGTGCAGTGAAAATTTTTAGAGAGCCTACCGTAATATCCCGAGTCGTCGCCTATCCCCAAGTGATCGCCAACCCCTACAAATACCCCAAAGTGGACTCCGCATTACACGAACATTCATCCTACCCGAATGACGCAACCGCGAACCTTGCCGTTGGAGGGCGTTCGTGGAAAGTAAAATGAAGGAGAGGTCGAGGTTGAGCAGTTTCGCGTGGCTCCTGGAGAGCCGTGCTGCGCATGCGCGAGGAGCAGTGACGTCACTGAAAAAAAGTATCGCCCAGAACGCGATTCGAACCGCCGACCCCCAGCTCCTGAAGCCGACGCTGTACCCACAGCACCACTGAGGCACTTCCGGAATGGGCAATCCATTGGACATCTGTATCGGTTGCTGTTGCCCCGTCACCGTAGTGCAGTTTCTAAAGTGAGGGGCCCCGTCCCCGTAGTCAGTTCCTATACAAATAGCGGGGCATTTGCCAGTGTGGTATAGCCACGGAGAAGGAGAGCGAAATTGCTGCTCAGCGGCGCAGAAGAGCGGAGAAGCTTAACTCATCGGATCCCGAAGTAGTCACATAATGCATATACCGTGTGTGTGTCATTGAAGCAGCAGTAAGCATGATAATCAAGCTAATTCTAGACAACCAGGAAAGCTAAGAATAACCAGCTGAACCTATTTGTTTACACATTTCGACCTTGATTTGCGCGACCCCAAAGTCGTAGTACATGCGTGCGAAAGGAAAGCAATGAAAATGACGAAATTAAAATTTGGTTTTGCTTACAAAAAAGTTTTGTAACACAAGCAGTAACCCATTCAGGGATTGCGAGGTCAATGAACGCCCCATATCCTCGAATGGCACTGTAGAGTGTAAGGTCAAAGCCCATCTCTACCGAAGTATAGTCACCACGAACACGTTTCTTCTCCCAGAACATCGCAACCGCGGTGGGTAATGAAGTGCAATGTTTAAGACAAAGCCAACGGGTAAAGAAAGATTTGCTGGAACAACACACACACAGACGTTTGTAGGGCGTCCCATTTCAGGCTTCGTGTTCAGGGTGCTGTCCACGCCACGCAGCAACGCTGCCTCAACCTGCGTTGATAGCACGCCGTGCATGGACACACGCATGTATGCACCAAACAAGAAAGTTGCGCAAGGGCCTCCTCCTTACGATTGACAAGGTGGCCGACTTGGCCTGAAGTCAAAGTATTCGCCAATGCTATCACGGCTTTAGCACTTCTTCAGCGTCGCTCTTCATCGCTTCTTTCATCCGTTCGCTCGTTGCGCCTTGTTGGTTGCGTTTTTTCTTGCTTTCTCTTTTTTTTTGAAAGGACTGCATGTGCAAATGTAGTCATCCAGTTAAACCTTTATTTTTGTTTTTCTTCACCCCTGCCAGCTGCTGGAGGAAAAGTTCCAGCCCTTGCTGAGGGTCAGCCTCTGCCCCCTGCTCGAGAAGGCGGACAGCCAGAACCACCTGGTGTCCCAGACGGCCTGCACGGCACTGCTCTGCGTGTCCCGAAGCTGCGGCTACGGGCAAGTGCCCTCGCCCAAGGATCCCGCGAGCTTCCTTTTCGGGAGTCTCCAGTTGAGATTGTAAAGTCTAGGGGCTAGGACGGCTGGGCAGGACTGCAGCTGAGGGGGAATCGGGCGAGAGGTCGTGCTGCATACTAGAGAGGCACGAAATCAGTTTCTGCCTTCACCAGTTTTGATCCCGATGAACATCAACACGTTTGAGTAATGCCGTGTTGGCTTGGCCTTCCAGTTGGGCATGGTGACTGGCGTTTCATCATTTAGAACATTTTGTAATGATGTTTAACATTATTTGGATGCTCGCTGGAGCTGTCTGGCTTATAACCTCTGAGTACGCTTCTGCTGCGGCACAGATGTACGGCGGCGAGCAACCCATGGCATCCGGAGAAGCAGTCGTTCTGTTAGAATCTTAATGTGGACATTGTTTTAAGCTCAAGAATGGTGGCTTAGTATGTGTAATTGCTAGAGAAATTTATTGTGCTCTCGAAAATACAGAGAAATTAAGACTGGTCTATGATATGCATTATATTGAATGTGCTTTGGGTAGAGTGAAGCAATTTACATTTGCTTGCTGTAACAAGGCTAAGATGCAAGATTGATGGCAAATGCAGATGTGTTTAAAATATAGAGATGTAACAACTTGGCAGGCTTGGAGAGTGTGGGATTTACCATATTTTATTGAAATAGTTTGGCTGTATTTCCTATTTATATTGCAACAGTGTCTACATTCGAGGTAGCGCTAAAAAGCACCGTTTAGTTAGAAAAGCATGTTTTTGAGCTCATTAACTAGTACATATTTTGGTAATGTATGTTCTATGTTTTGCAACATTTAGTACAGTATTTAAAGTCATTTGGTTCAATTCAAAGTTTACGGTGGAACGACTATCACACTAATTTTCACTTCAATCTCAAAATTTGTGCATGGGTATGTCCCAGAGTGCTGTGGCCCCGGAACAATAGACTGAACTTGTGCAATCCAAACCTTTCACCTATGAATAAGATTTCAGAAACTAGGCCACAAAGTGGGAACACAAAGTGAGAATACTAGGTAAACAGCAGGAGGTCAGACAGGAAGGCTTTCTAACGGAATTGTGACTTACCGTGAATCTCTGTATTATAGGCTGTACACTCGTAAAATACCTGTATTGCCTTCTCTTTCCAGTTCCATATCAGAACTGATTCGGCAGAATGCCGACTACATCGCGGACTCGCTGCTTTTTAAGCTGAAGCATGCTAACCGCCACCCAGAAGTGCCGCACATAGTGCAGGCGCTGACAAAGCACAGCAGTTGTGATGCCATCGGCCTCGTTCAGGATGTGGGCTACGAGGCATGTTGCAGATTTTCTCTTTCGTATATTCTTGCTTTGGTTGACTGTAGGCTTGTTGTAAGTCTGACGATAAGCTGTGTAGCAATGAAATGACTTGCCTTTAGTCATAATTTATTGTTTTTTGTTCATATTGCCTTTGGCTTCTGATCATGTCGGTGTGAAAAATTTATCGGGAGCTTCCATAGAAACTTGGTTAGCTATGAGGTCTCTCTGAAAGTAGTATTAAGTTATTGCTATATTTTAACACCAATTTGGGGCACCTCTAAAAATGTGCTATAATAAACCAGACGGTGTCTTATAGTGGCCGCCATAACTGATCAATTTGACCCGAAATTTCAGTTAATACATATATAGCTTTTTATTGATTATTACTTGCAAAAGACCTTTCGTCCTTTTTTATGTTGCACGGCTTCCGTTATGGCTTCCGTTTAGGCTCCACGACTTCCGTGACGATGCATCTGTGTTGCTGTGCTTTCCCTTTTGTTTTATTTCTGAGGCATGTCCGCTTTGACCTTGAGCTGCCCCGCCGTCTTCCATGACGAGGCATCTGCGTTGCTGTGCTTTTGGCCAATGGAAATTTAACTGCTGTTTCGCTGGCCAATGGAAATTCGACTGCCGTTTTGCTGCTACAGACGGTTACAGACAACACTGGCTTCGCTCCATGAGACAGCTAATGCTTTCGCATTAATAGATCTGGGCAACACTTCGCCCATAACGTCCTCTTTCTGCTGATTTCCCCACCCAGATTCATAAATCTGTCCCTGGTCATACTTCGTAGCTTTAGGCATTTGGCAAGTTAATGTGAGTGCCGTATGTACCCCGAGTTCCCTGCTAGCGGGGTCAGAGACCTCTAGTCAGGGTAATACATGTCTACCGTAAAATCCCGTAAGGACACCCACCCAAAATGAAGAGATAAATGGTGAAAAACAATGGGGTGGGCTATCTTTGGGAATGCCACAGCAAAACTTCATCAAAAATTAATGATAAGCCCCGGGGCACCCGCTACAAACCACGTGACGCAGGAACTGATACCGCAGATTGCGGACACGGCAAATTCACGTTTCACGATGCAATAAACACGCGGGAATTCGCTACAAACTCCTGTGTCACAGGAAAGGTACCGCAAGTGGCCGACGCAGCAGATTCGCGTTTTACTGTGCGAAGAACTCGCAGAAACCCGCCGAGAGCTCATATCTCACAGGAACGGATACCGCAGATCGGGGACGCAGCAGATTCAAGTTTCATGGTGCAATAAAGACGCGGGAACCTGCTACAATCTTGCCTGTCACGGAAACCGGGATCGCGCGCGCAGATCGCGGACAAAAACACGGGAATACGTTGCAGACTCGCATGCCACAGAAACAAATACCGCAGATTGCGGACGCAACAGAATCGCATTTCACGATGCAATATACACGCAGGAACAACTCGCGCGTGTTACAGCTAAAAATTGATATTGCGCGCGCAGATCGCAAACAAAAACACGGGAATCTGCTACGAACTCGGGAACGGATACCCCAAATCGCGAACGCAGCAGACTCTCATTTCACGAAGCAATATACATGTGGGAACAACTAGCGTGTTACGTGAGCCGATATCGCGCGCAGATCGCAGACGAAAACGCAGGAACCCGCTATGAACTCGCTTCTCCTCGGTACCGCCGATCGCACCGTTGATGCGCGATTCCCGTCGGACATTGCTTGACGTCCAACGGGAATCGGGGGGTGGGCAATGTTTCGGAATTTTTACGTTACAGATATTTAGCCAGAAAAACGGGATGGGCGATCTCTCGGGGGAGGGCGCCTTACAGGAGTTTACGGTAGTAAGATTTAAGATTTGAAGGCTTTAATTATAAGCAATTCAAAGTAAGCCTCTCACAATGCTTCATGCACAAATAGATGTCGCTGATGCCATTCTGATATCGACCTAATGGAGAGATAACAAAACAAAAGAATGTCTAGCCAGAGTGGTTGGAGTGACTAGAGGTCAGTGGGATTTTTAGTGGAACTGCCGAGTGGTTTTGAAGCTGAAAAATGTCGTCGACACGCTGTTGGTGCTGACTGAATATCAAGATGGAATTTCTGCCTTGTCAGTGACAGTGATAGAAGTGTTGAAGCCATTTGCACCAAATTACACCATGACCAAAACTCTGCTACATCTTGCTTCGAAATGCCATTTTTGCTAAGAATTGCGCCACACCTGCGCCAAGTGCAGTCATTCGCTGCACTTGATTGGTTAGTCGACGAAAGAACACATACAGGTAGATGGACGAATGCCATGATTTCGCACTTTGACACTGTTTGGTCGGTCCCATTGGCTCAGAGTGTCGGCTGCGCTTTAATTGAGGGCGAAACAAAGTATTGAGGTTGCTCGTCAACCGCACTGGCCGGTTGATGCACTGACAGGTTGATCACCGACATCGTCTGGATTTCCAGACTATGTCGGCGACGTCAGGAGCTAAAAGTCACGAAAAAACGTTGCAGAATAGTAGTATGGCGGCCACTGTGAGAACACAGAGCCAGGGTCTTGTACTCCTGATGAGATCATTGGTTATCATGTCTGAAGCATGCCTCCGTGCTGCCTCTCACCAGCCGCTTGCGCGTCGAGCTTCTTCACTTTGCACCGAAGTGCTAGGAGTGGCAACTGGACATGGGTTAGTGCCTCAGTTAGCGCGATTGGCTCGGAAATTATGCTCAGTACTATCTCAGACCTACCTTCTTTGGTTTTGATTGTTGGTTGGTCTCTACTTTTAAAAACTTCATCGAGAAAGACAAAACAAAATGCGGGTCTATATGAATATGGTTGCCGTGGAGCTGTCGATCGCAAGAGCAGCAAACTCTGGCTTCACTTTGGTTTTAACACTGCTAAAGAGCAGTGTTACTTTCAAAGCACGAGAGTAGGTTTTGATAGTTGTGGTGGTCGTTCTTGCAGTTTATAATATTAGCGTCACGAGTTTGGCAGGCTCATAAAACTTGAGGGACACATATTTATTGATAGACATGTTAGTGGATATGCTGGTTTTCCCTGGCATTTTACATAAATTATATTTATAGGCTAAATAAGCTTCCGCATGTAAAAGTGGGAGGGGAGAGAGGTTTTATTTCAACTGAAGTGTAGTGCTATGACTCATTTTTCAACCATTTTTTTAGTACTCATTGTAAATGGAAGCTAGTCTTAGCAGAGCCTTACTTTTAAAAAGAAGGCTCTGTGTTCCTTTTGCACCCTATCTATTATCACAAAAGGTAGTAAGTAATATGCTCTAGTTTCAAAGAGGAACCCTCAATCGTCATTGAAGATAAACTCGGTTGTTAGCAATGCAATTACTTTTCCATTTTCAAGTTATGTGCTACACTCTGTTCACTCTTAAGCTGAGGCTGCTGCCAAAGTCCTTGCTGTGAGACGTGCCTTTTTAGAGCGAGCGCTTATTCTGCGGAAGAATGTTTCAAAGCCACGATCTTGTGCTCTCGTGCTTGTGACATTGGTTGCCGTCTCTAACAGATGTTGGCATCTGCTCCAAAAGTGCCGGTGCCTGCTCTAAACCGATATTAAAGCGATAGCTTTTAGGAGCTCGTGTCGCAGAAAAGCCGGCGTCAGCTTTAGTGGAACGGGAAAATCCTGATTGGTCAATAAGTAATTCATTTGCCTTAAAAAAAAATTCAAAGAATTTTAGGGGCGCGGGATTTAAACTCACAATCCTTCAATTGTGAGCCAGACACGCTACCGACGAAGCCCCGCAGACACGGTTGCACGGCTTGGGAACGAGCAGGGGTTTATACTTAGCTATCGTGTTCCACTCTTAAAAACGAAGCTTAAGTGTCCTCCTGTAATTTTTTGCCTGCTACAGAACCTGCTGCAGAAGGTCAAATGCCGCTTTCATCACTGCAGTGATTTCTAAAAAAAAAATTTATTGTATGTGATACTTTTACATCAACAATAGGAAATAAAAAAGGAAGAAATTCCTAGAAACAATTAACTAGTCATAGGACCAAGATGCAGTTCTTTTGTTTTATTCCTTTGCTTTGGAGGATGGTGTTTCTGAGGTTTTATATTGTGTGTAGCCTGTTTTTCCTTTAAGGGGGTGCTCCGGCGATTGTTTGAGATACCCCAACTAACTATATTTTCTGAATCACCGGACCACTTCGAGTGCGTTATTAAGTATCGCAAAGCTCAGAATAGCTATTGTGAAATCGGCAAATGAAACTGATGCCAAAACCAACATTCAAATACACACACACTTTTCAGTGCCGTGATGTCCAGGGCAGGCAGGCTTGTTAGTCGAGCAAGCAGTCAAGAAATAGACTATGCGAAGCATTCGTTCCGTGCTGGTGTGCGGGTACTGGAGCGACCTTCCAAAGCATTCATTTGACACCATGAAACTGCTTGGAATCAGTTGGGAACAAATTCTACAGTCCAAAGAGTGAACCCCTGCCTTCCCTTGGCGTCACTTTTTCGTTGTTGCCAGTAGAGGCTTTCAGTTTAAAAAACACGATGACTACCGAAATTGTAAATTCAATCTCTTTACGAAAAAAAAAAAAAAAAAAAGTATATTTTGATCTAATATTTGGGATACAACGTTTGTTGCTGTGTTTAGCAAATTTTCAGGCAAAGCAGGGACCGTGAAGAAATTGCCGGAGTACCCCTTTAAAAAAAGACATTGAGAATAAATATAAAGTGCCAAAGCCTTCGGCTTAAAAAATATATATATATATGTATACATTTGTCTTGTGCGAATAGTGGATTTTGAGTTCGAAGCGAATACTGGTTTTGGCCGAATATTTTCGATTCGAATATCGAATAGTTTTTTTTTACGCCTTTCACTACCATAGCGTAATGCTTAGACAAAAGTCCAGCTAAACTTGTGAAGGTTGTTCCACTTGTTCATTTATAAGCTAAGTTTATATTTTTGAACTGTGTCTTCATAAAATCTGATATCTTGGGATGGCAAGTAAACGACGGATTTGACATAAGGGGGGACACTACCCAAAAAAGTGAATGTTTAAACCACCTGTCTGATCTAAAATACATTTACAGGGCTTGTTTCTGTTGATGTTGAGAACATTTGTGCCAAATTTTGTTAACCTGGGTGAAGTACAAAAAAAAAATTGCAAATCTTCGAAGATGAAAGTGGGCGTGTCTGCGTAAAAAAAAACTATTGTTTTGAAATTGCTTAAAAATTTCTCGTTTTCATGTGTTGTATTGCTTTAGGACAGTTCAAGGCAGATACCTATGGAGCTATATTTCTGTATTATACCATCTTTCATGACAAAAAAGCCACATAAACACAAATGCTGCTTTTAGATTTCTATCCTTTGTCCACAATTTTAGTTCTTGAGCTAGAAAAATTACAAAAATAAAAAATAAAAGCTCATAGTTATCTTCCCCTTAAAATTTCACCCCAGAAAAACTCATAAAAATGAATCCAAATTACATGATAACAAAACGATAGTTTTCCTAAAGTGAAATTTATGCCAGAAAGTGGAATGGAGAAAAATGCATTCAAAGTGCTCCAACCTCTACCTTTTCTTTAGCGTCGGTGGACCGAAAATAATTTATAAAAAATTAACTATGCACTGTAAACTAATGAAACTTTCTGGGAATACTCTAGATGTTGGTGGATTTAAATATGACATTTTTCAAAATCAACTTTTTTTGCAGAAATCGTTTTTTCTGGGTAGTGTCCCCCCATAAAATGAATACTATAGGGATGGCCAACTATGCCCAATTGAGTGAATTTACAAATCTTGCTATAGAAAATATTCCTTCTTTAATCTCGAGTTAAAAAAGAAATAATTGTGCATGTTGAACGCAGGTTGTAAGGGCACCACTGCCTATAGCACTATACTCTTGCATAACAGTCAGTTTAATTTTGGAACTTTTACTACAATGTAGACATACACATTCACAAAGTTTACATTTATTCCCAAATACAGCCGGCACGCGTGCTCCATCCCGCTTTGAATGTATGCTTTTCTTCCAAGCACGCAATTGCGATACCCCGTTGAGTGCGCTTCTTACCGAGCACCGATGTGATGCAGAGAAGCAACACCCGCGGAGCTCGCTTCCGCGGGTATTGCTTCTCCGCTGTGCACCGGTGCTCGGAAAGAAGCGCACTCAACGGGGCTAACCTCCCGCAATCAACACTTCGAAAAACGCGAATAGTGCAGTTCTTCTCGAAGCGAATATCGAATAGTCTATTATTCGAAACTACTATTCGAAATTTCGAATATTCGCACAACCCTAATGTATATATATATATTTGAGACTTCATACCGATTAGGAGAGGCAAACACAATTTTTGATTCTTGTAACTGTGAGTCGCCCCAGTTCATTTTGCCTCACAGACTCATTGTGGGATATCAGAGCCATTTGATACCATTTATCGGAAATCAAGTACCTATCTAGCTTCAAATAAAAGAGATCCTCAAGAAGAAAAATTGTTTAAAGTTAAGGAGTAACATCATTCTTAGTACCTTGCAACATTCTAACACCCATTTTTTAGCCTTTTTTTATTTCTTTTTTCTTTTTTTCATACTGCAAAAAATTAGTTTTGAGGAATGCTTCGCCGAAATATAATAACCGGAACCGCAAAAAACCCGACACGAAACCGATTTCATAAATATAACGATAATCGTAACTGTAACCCTACCGTTATTATTTTTGCTTTGAGTCCCTGCATTAAGGAGTTCGATACCGCAAAATATATTTTATTTCTCAGAGTGAATGAAGCCATATATTTTTTGACAAGTATTTCAAAGGGTTTTCAGAAATTTGAAAGTTGGCAGCGGACATTAAAATTCAATATGACCGAAAAAGAAGTGATTGTAGCCTAGAACTATGTTCTTAAAATAACGAAGGCCATAAAAAAAGGTCAAATTCAGTGTTATATAAGCACCGAACCCATACAACACAGTCCCAAACCTTTTGTTTCACCTGAGATTGCACTCGTACCAAAAATGTTTTGTTATCTACTTTTGTTTTTCTTTCTCCTAGCATGCATGATATTATCGAGGCATTACTGCAGCTTCTTGCATGCTAGTGTGACAAAAATGTTATTTTTGCTTGTCTGTTTAAGTATGAACTCATTTTCAAGATGTGAGATAATATAAGATAATTGCTTTCAAAATTAATTGAGACCTCGAAGCTTCCTTCATGACCCCTCAGTATGAGTTCATTATATCGAGGCATGGGTGGAGCTGCACATCTCATAAAAAAAGTTCTTACCTTCCGTTTTCTTTCTTGCTCCTTGCAGGTCCTCAATGCTTTAGACTTTTGTCACAATGAAAATGCCCTTCCGTTTCTGAGGACTCTGGGTTGCATTGTATTGTACGTGAATAGGTGGTTTCCGCCTGAGCCAAAGCAGGTGCGTGATATACTGAGCATTCCTTTTCCTATTCTTTATTGTCGAGCACCCGTGTTTGAGTACTTTTTTTTCTTTAAGACCTACTTTTCTCTGGTGGCTGGCAATAGGCAAGTTTCCTGGTCTTTTCTTTTTGTAGTTATGGTTAATCTGCACAGGTAGGTTGCACAGCAGCGCATCACATTCATGGGATTAGTGGTGCGAGCCTCTCTGTTAAGGCTTTGTAACTAAGCACTTGGATGCTGTACTTGGTTTCACCTTATGATGGACTGCGGAGGACATTACGAGCCATTGAAGCCAATCCAGTGCCGTGCAAGCGTCACGTGACCTTTGAAAGGGGCACGGCAACATGCGGGGAGCGTAGTCACGTGACACATTCACAGCATTGGATTAGCTGGGGTGGCTTGTCTCGTCCGTTCCTGTACATCGCAAGATGAAACGGAGTACAAAAATGAATGAGTTGATAAAACTTTTAAGCAGTTTTACTTCATCCTTTTTCCTCTTTGTTTAGCCCACGTATCTTCCCAACCACATGCAGCTTCATTGTGTCACTTTTTGCAACAAGGGTTTGTAGCTTTGTTTCCATCTTTAACTGCCCACCAGACTAGATCAAAATCTTTCTGCTTTACTCCCATCTTGAGGTTACAAGTGCCAGAGGAAGGTGGGCATCCCCTCAAGGCACCGCACGAAATGTTTGCAACGCATCCAGTGTGGAGAGCTTCACAACGTGCTACTTTCGTAAACGAGCCTCCTGCAGGCTCGTAGCTTTCTTAATACAGTACAATCTCGATAAACGGAACCTGAAGGGACCAGGAAAATCTGTTCCATTTATCGGGAGTTTCATTTACTGAGCGTATGTAGTGTAGCTACACTAAAAATGTTGAATGCCAGCTTAAATGCTGTTTCCACAAGTGCACAATATGTAAACACCAGCAAGTGAATTAGAAGGCAAAATAATGAACAAAAACACCAAATTGCTGCTTTTGTATATTCACATTATGGGTCCAATGATGGGACAGCTCTCACTCTGGGCTCTTCTTAGCCACAACGCCAAGCACTTCTCAAGCTCTTCGTGTTCGGGGAGTCGCAGCCTCATCCTCTTTGGTCCAAATTGCGTACTGCTGAACGCACTCCGCAGCTTTACCTTGTCGTGAAGAATCCTTGTCAGGCTACTTTTGGGAATGGCATACTTCGTTGCAAGCGCCGTTTTCGTGAAGCAAGCGCTATCGAAATCATTAATGACTTCAATCTTTTTTTCTAACGTGAGCGCACGGTGTTTTCACTTCGTGGCCACCATCGCAGACAGTAGGACACTAGGCGTAAGATGCGAGCAGAAGCCCTTTTGAGCCAAGCCTACCCAACATAGCCACCTATGCGTAAAAATGAGAAAAGAAAACTCCAAGAAAACATACGTACATGCTAATTTTGGGCAATAAAGCTAATAAATATTAAGAACATTTATAATACTGTTTTATTACTCAAGAGTTATTTTTCTTTTCTGCGATAGCGAAAAATATGTCGGCGACATAAGTTTCGTTTTCAGTTCCGTTTACCCGGAGGCGCGAGAATTTGAGTTCTGATTAACGGGAATATTTTTACATTGCATGAATACAAAACCAAACAACTCCGCGATAGTTGTTTCGTTTAAGCGACAATTCCGTTTAAGCGATTTCCGTTTATCGAGATTCTACTGTAATTGTTCCATTGCTCGTCTTGTTTAAATTTTCTTGTTTGTTTTTGGGATATACAAAGCCAAGAGAAAAAAAGTCTGGTTCATGAGCAGCCTTTGCATCTTGCCGCGTTTCGTATTTTTGTCAGAGCTCTGTCAAAAGTCCATCTTCAGATAAGCTTCCGGTCTTTTTTCGGTGAAAGGCGGCTACTGCCGAATTTCTGTTAAAGCATGTTCGGGACACAGTTTTTATTACCGGCTTTAAGCAAAGTGCACCGCCCTACGCTTATCGAGGAGTTGTCAAACTTGCACCTCGAGGAACTCCTTTCTGCCTAAAATTGCAGGTGGGGTGCCCCTCCCAGTCTCAGCGCCGATGCAGTAAAGCAGTGCAGACACCTATGGACATTGTAAACAATAATACAGATTAATGGAGAGTGTTTGGCCCTTAGCTGTACACCAGTAGGTGGCTCAGATCTGCTAAAACTGCGCTTAACCTGGAAACACGCTTCACTTAGAGGCAGGGACGGTCGAGGAAGTTTTGGTGCTCGTAGAACCCACGAGGGCGTTTTTCTCAATCTCAAGAAACGTCTCTGCCTCCTTTGACATTGTTACATACGAGCAGTTCAGAGGCCTACGGACTTTTTTGACAATAGTGCACATACTAGGGTCTTTTTTTCTGATGACTGTAGATCGGTGCTTGGTTCAGACATGGCAAAATATTACTTGAACCGGGAAACCACTTTATTAAGAGTAGGGACGATTGGAGAGTTAAGGGGGGCTTGGAGAACTTTGGGGAGCACTCTAGTTAGCCCACTTTGAGAACCACTGGGCTCCAAGGAACTCGGTTTGTGAACCCGTGCTTCTAAACACCCCTCAGAACCAACCCTCACTGGAGGACACACCCAAGCGAAAGCCATCCTTCGTGGAATTTGTGGAGGATTTCCATCGCTGCAAGCAGGTGTCCGAGAATCTCGAGGACTCGGACGAACCGGTTGACGCCGAAGAGGACGTCTTGGAAGACGCGGGACAGACGGAGAAGCCCGAGGCACCGGGACACGTCAGACTGCTCGTGCAGGTGGGGAACGGTGCGGCTCCGTCAACACGGGAACCTGGGACCGGGCGCTAGCCATCGGATCGGAGCGGGCACTTTGAAACTCCGGGGAACACGTTTCCAGGGCTCTGACGCACAATGTGTACTTTATATTCCGGCAGAGGCAGATTTCACCCGAAAACAAATAGTATTTTTTTTTTTTTTTTGAGATAGTCGGCACCCAGTGCATACTCCGCACACAAAATATTCTCACACAGAGCGTGAAAGATCCCCGCTTTATTATCACACAAAGATATACAGGAATCATTGCTAGCATAATCTGTCATCCACAAAATTGAATGAATCTTGAGAAAATATATTCTCGTTTAATCTGCACCTGTAGATAGTGAGCCCAGACCTTTTAAATGTGCATGGGTGGTTTGGAAAATATGGTAGTTCGCAGGCTGCACATGCCTCGCTGAACTTCTCTTTTGTATGGCTCAAGGGTGCACCTGGAGTACCCAAATTTGTCGTGTATTTATTAGGCCTGTGCAAATGGTGGATTTTGAGTCCGAAGCGAATTCGAAGCGAATAGTGGTTTTAGCCAAATATTTTCAAATCAGATATTGAATAGTCTCTCCCAGCCTTTCACTAGTGCACCACGCCTAAACGGAAACCCAGATAAACTCACAAGGGTTATTCTCGAGCTTCCCCCTCTCCACTTTATGCTAAGTTAATTTTAATAGCTCGTATACTTATAAATTAATATGTTTATTAACTGTGGCCCCTGAAAGTTCAATGCCTACATTGGAATGGCAAGCAATTGATGCATCTGACATAAAATTAAACCTATAGAGATGATCTACTGTACCTGATCGAGGGGATTTATTAATATTCTTGCTACGTGCAAGAATTCTTTTTTCAATCTCGCATTGTAAAAAAGAAGTCAATCACTAATAATGAACTCAAGCTGCCTGGGACCACAGTTTAATTTTAAAAATTTTATTGCAACGTAGACATCAAGATTCACAAGGTTTCTGTCTCTTTTTAAATATGCCAGGCGTGCTCATGCGCCATGCCGCTTTAAAAGCGTGCTTTTCTCATAAACACTCGGCTACAATATTTGTACTTTTCGAAGTATTGATTGCGACGATTAAACAGCGTTGAGCGTGCTTCTTATCGTGCACCAGCGAACTGCGGAGAAGGAACACCCGCAGCAAGCTCCGTGGGTGTTGCTTTTTCGCAGTGCACCGGTGCTCTGCAAGAGGCGCGTTCATTGTGATTAACTCGCCACGATCGACACTTCAAAAATGAGGAATATTGCAGTTTATTACGAAGTGAATATCGAATAGCGAATTAATCAAAAACTACTATTCAAAAATTTGAACATGATTGAATATTAGGCTGGTCTTTCTTAAAACATGACACCTTATTTCATTGCTGTTAGAAGAAATGTTAACCTACTTATAACGGTGGTGAAGACCTTGCCTTACTGCTGAACTGTTGGGCTAGTTGGGTAGCCATAGAGAGGACACAATAGGAGATGTCTTTTCCTCTTCCCTTTTTCTGTTGCTTTTTATCTTATTTTTTCTTAATTCGAGTCATTTTTTAAACTCCATCCTTAAACAGACCCTCCAATGATTTTTGTACTGGTTTAAATTTGTGGTGAAACAGACCTCATGGAACATAGAAACATGGAGTAAAAATGTTTTTCTGGAAATTTGAATTATTTTGGGAGTTATAAGCAAATTAAAATTACAAAAAAAAAAGCAAAACATTTTTGCTCCGTGACGCAGTCGGAAAAATCAATGATTGGAGGGTTGGAGCGAAGCGGCTTGCCAATTGGCTGCGTTTTAGGCTCCTGGCTGCCTCGCCGAGGACGTGCACGCATCGTCGGCCTCGTCACTGAAGACTCTTTCATTGTCATAAGTTGAGGCTCCGGATGCGATCGGCATTACCACTGGACCTTGGCCGTTTATACTTCGACGTCGGCAAACTCAATGCGCGCCGGTGTAGAACGATGTTCGTTGTCCACTTCGCGGTGCCCCGTCATAGAGTCCAGCGCGGTGGGATCAAAGCAGCGACTCGGGGCAGGATGTTGCACAGTGATAGTTTTGAAGGAAAAAAAGGCAAATGCTGGGGAGAACTAGTCTAAATAAGCAGTTATTTTTTACAAAATGTCCTGCAAAAAACGCAAAAAAAAAAGAGAGATCACAATGTTGCGTTTGTTAAAGCCTCTGCCGGCCGGCTTTGACAGATTTCAGGCACTCGCGTTTTGCTACAGCCTTCCACATTCACTTGCGCATGACATCGAAGGGAGCGGATGATCTCTAAATTGCGCTGTTTACAGCGTTCGAAATTGTAGCGCACTGCAAACAAACTTTTCGGGCTTCAACTTTGTTTTCATTACACACTGCTTTTACATTTGACATTTGTTGTTTCGAGCGGGAACGGCTGCCTGGAACATTCAACTAGCACATGATTGTACATAGCTCATACATGAGGTCGTCCTGAATTCTAATTAACTCTATCTATGGTTCGTCATCGAGCTTCAAGCTTTGGCTGGCACCCCATGAATCGCATCCAGCTCGTTAAAGGGGTACTCCGGCGATTTGTTCATGGTCCCCGATTTGCTTGAAATTTTGCTAAACTCGCCAAACAACATTGCTAAAATAGTATCCCAAATATTAGGTCAAAATAATTTTTTTTCACGAAGTTATTGAATTTACTGTTTTGGTCCTCACCGTGTTTTTCAAACTGAAAGTCTTTACTGGCAACAACGAAAAAGTGACGTCAGTGGAAGGCAGGGGTTCACTTTTTGGACTGTAGAATTTGTTCCCAACTGAATCGAAGTAGTTTAATGGTGTCAAATGAATGCTTTAGGAGCTCGCTCCAGTCCCCGCGCTCCATCACGGGACTAATGATTGGCATATTCTATTTTTTAGACTGCTTGCTCGGCACTGAAAAGTGTGGGTATATTTGAATGTTGGTTTTTGCATCATTTTCATTTGCCGATTTCACATTAACTATTATGTATATCGCGATACTAAATAGCATACCGGAAAGGGTAAAGGCTGGGGAGTCAGAAAATATAGATAGTCGAGGTAGCTCAAAAAATCGCTGGAGTACCCCTTTAAGCCTACGAAGCTTTTCGGGGTAGCGCATAGAGCCGTCCACATACGGGCTCGCCCAATCAAGTGCACAGACGTGCACACCAACACACAAGCATGGAGGCATCATACTGAACGGCAAGAACAGCACACGACACATGGCAGATTCAAATTGCAGAAATAAACGTTGCGCACACGCTCCGATTGGCCTGACACGCCGATTCCTGATAGCGCGATGGGGCACCCGTGCGTTGGGCAACGCTCAATCAGCTCAATGCGCTAGCAGCACTAGTGCGCATGCGTGCAGGCTGGTTTGGCTGGTTCCACTGCTTGGAGGCGGGCATGTCTTGTTTGTTTTTTTCTCCTTGTTTTTGTACATTTTAAACATACTTTTCTCCATTTTTCATCTTTCTCGCTCAAAAAAACACTTTCTTGTAAGAATACCAATGGTTTACGGAGCAATACACAATATTTAACCTGCATAAAAAAAATTCTGACAGCGTTTGCCGACTGCTAATCACAAAATAGTTACTGGTGATGTCGCTGGTCACACGTCTTTACCACACTGTGTCACCACCGGACGCCACGGATCACCGGATTTACTCGCATATTGAACGCACTCGCATAATGAACGCACCACCCACAACGGGCATATATATTTGGACTTCTTTTTTTCTCGCATAATGAACGCACCTTTAATTTTTGGCTTCGCAAGTCTTGAAGCCAATTTTCTTTTGCCGCCAAGCGGCCAGGCCAAGTCAAGCCAAGCCAAGCCACTCGTAATGGCTGCAATTGCATGGTTGCGCGAGTGATCAGCCGTGAAACTGAGCGTCGCGCATGCCTAGCGAAGCTATGCGAATAAATACAGCATGTGTTCTCCAAGTAGCCCGAACCACTAATGAGGTAATAACATAAATACCGTAATATCCCGAAAGATGGCCCACCCCTGAAAGATAACCCACCCCCGTCTTCAGCACAACTTTCTACTTTTTCAAAAACACCGAAAGATAGCCCACTTCTAGTTGTTGCAGGGCCCTGGCCAATGCTTACCTCGGCAATAATGATGCTACTTACCTATGACGGGAGACAAGCGAACGTTGCTGGATTGGGAGCACAGTAATCTTTGCTTCATCGCCCCTAGCTTCAATCCCTAGTTTCACAGGACACAAAATCTAATGCTGGCATTTTTTCAACTTTTTCTGATCGCTCACCGAAAGTTAGCCCACTACTCATTTTCACCCTAGTTGCTTTTGATTTTACACGGGGGGCTCAAAAGCTCAAACGTCATTAGAGGGCCCTTTTAAGTCTGCTATCCTTTTTTCTCTCATCTATATTGTTTCTTTTAGGGGCGAAGCTCCTTAGGGGCTAGCCATGTCCGTATGTCCGTCTGGCGTCGGGTGCTCCTGCTTCTGCTCGTGAGATCACGTGCTCACGAGCACGTGAGCACATGCTCGTGTAGGGCAAAAAAAAATTGAAAAAAAAAAGCTGAAAAAAATTATGAAAAAAGAAAAAGAAGAAAAAAAAAGAGTAGGGGGTTCTGAGATGCCATCCCATCTGTCTGCTTAAAAAAAGAAAAAGAAGAAAACCACACATTCTCCTACTGACGTGAATGAAAAGGCTCAAAAAAAAAGAAGAAAAAAAAAGAGTAGGGGGTTCTGAGATGCCATCCCATCTGTCTGTTTAAAAAAAGAAAAAGAAGAAAACCACACATTCTCCTACTGACATGAATGAAAAGGCTTAAAAAAAAAGAAGAAAAAAAAAGAGTAGGGGGTTCTGAGATGCCATCCCATCTGTCTGCTTAAAAAAAGAAAAGAAGAAAACCACACATTCTCCTACTGACATGAATGAAAAGGCTCAAAAAAAAAGAAGAAAAAAAAAGAGTAGGGGGTTCTGAGATGCCATCCCATCTGTCTGCTTAAAAAAAGAAAAAGAAGAAAACCACACATTCTCCTACTGACATGAATGAAAAGGCTCGGCATGCTGCGGCTCGGCGTCTACGCAGACAAGCACCACCAGAGCTTCGCCCCAAGCAACATCATTCACCACGTGGAGATGCGGTCAATTTATACCGTACATTCCTAAAGCTTTTTCTTTATGTTTATTTTTGCGCCACCAGTCATGTCCTTCTCTCTTTCTTGTTCATTAACGTCAATTGCTGGTTAGTGCTTGTTCTCATTCAATTTTCGTACTCACGCTACTTGTGTCCTTGATATATTTTTGTCCATTACTTTCTCAATAACCTAGGTCCTAAGAAGATGCATCCATCTGCAATCCAGCTCCAACATATGGGTCCAGACCGCCGTTCTGAGCATTATATGCCATGCCGTTGTTCCAGTCTCCTGCTGCGAAGGTATAATGGTTGCTTGTCATACAGTGAACTTGCACGTCATTAGCTTGCTTTTAGCGGTCCTCCACGCCGCCTCGGTGGCAAAGCGCCTGCAGTCTTTCGATACGCTACCGGTCACGAACCTTCTCCGTAACGCTATGGGAGAGCTTGGTACGCGGCCCTGGCGTGATGCTGGTGTCGACGAGGGGGCTAAGAGCCGCCAATCTAGCCAGCGCCGCTGGTAGTCTGCCAACCAGAAAGTGGTATTGGAAATTCAAACCCACTCTGAACGAGCCACCAATAGGACGCTGTGACGCGTCGTCTCACCGACGGCGTTTCTCGTTAAAGTTAGCGTCTTCAGCTCTGTACACTCGGTCAACTGTTCAAACTTCCTTCTCTGCAACTTTCTCCAAAATAATATCATTCTTCATTCCTCTTCTTGCCTCAAAATGAATCTTTCATACCGCCATCGCCGTCATACTTCGGCGCCGCAAGTAGCTCCATCAAGTAGAGGCAATGCGAACTCGTACGCTCCATCGTCTGGCTTCTTTTCGCTCGCAAAAAGGTTGTTTTTTTTTTTGGAAACAAACATAATAAGCTTATTTCTAAGTTCTGTTATTAGAGATCAATAAAGAATGACCGGTGCTTGATACAGCGATCAATTACAGACGTAAAAAAGATCTTGGTGTACGAGAAATTGTTTTTTTTTTTTAATGCTACTTGTATTTGCGAATTTGGCGGTGGCTCATCAAAAGTGAGGTGGCCAAACAAAAATGCCCGCTCCAGGGCGGTGGCGCTCGTAGTGGCATTTATTGACCCTGTACCAAACTTTGGCCGAAGTTTCATGACCAGTGGCAAATCGAAAGACTCTGGCGCCGGCCTGCAGATCCCCAGGTGGCGGGTTCGAATCTCGGCCGAGGGGCCCGCAATCTAATGGAGGCTTGTTGCGGGCACTTCACCCCTCGGCAACCCAAACCGAGATTTTGGGTTGCACACCGAAAAAAGATCCCCGTGTGGTTGCAATTAGTCCTTGGTCGTCAGCTGAGGCATGCCACATTTTACCCCAAATTTTACTTTTAACAGTCATCCAAGATGTAAATAAACTGCTATTTTTGCGCGGGAATAATTTTCAGGTTGCGAAAAGGTACCGTACATCCATTATAAGCGGGTCAAACATAGTAACTACAATTCAGTTGTTACAAGAATTTATTCAGTAGGAGATCTACTTACCTGCAAAATTGCAGTATTCCTCTCATTGTAGTCAGATTACAGTGATAACAACATTCCGAGCTGATGACAGTAGCACGAGTGCAGGCAGGGCCGGCCCTAGAGGTGGGCAACCTGGGCGGCCGCCCAGAACGCCATCATGAGGGGGGCGCCTCGGCGCCCCCTTTTGAATTCTTTTTTTTTAGCTTTTTGATTTATTTGAGCACAGCGTCCGACACAACGCTATGTGCTCGATCTCCGTTTGTTTTTGGAATGCAGTTTTCATCTGACAAAATGCACATGTTGGGTTACTACTCACATGTTTACTAACAATGTAATGTTGTACCTAGTATATAGGGGTGTATAAAAAGGGGGGAGGGGGGCAAGAAGGGGTTGGGGGGCATGGCCAAGCTTAGGGTGCTTGATGGTGTAGGACCAGCCCTGAGTGCAGCATATTGTCTCTGTTTCTTCAAACATCTAAGAATTAGGGAACTTGTTTACCTCCTTTTCCAGGGTTTACTGTTCTCACAAAGAATTTCCACTAAATAGTACTACCAAATTGCACCTTTGGGATTGTATAAACAGAGCCTTATGCTCTAGGAAGCTAACATTGCAGTGTTTTCATGAGGGTTATTGGTTTTCCAGATGAGGTACTGCCCATGGTTCATCTGCTCTGGAAGCCCCTCGTGAATCGGTTTCAGGGTGACAACTGCGCCCTGTCTATTAAGGTAGGGCAACCCCCTTCTTTGTGCCAGGATTTTTGTGTGTGGCTTATTTTTAACTCTTCTATACCATGGAGAAGAGGGGTGATCTTTGAGGGGTACAGAACATTTTTTATTTTAAGAACTACTCAGCACATGAATAATTATAATGCATCAAAATATTGAGAAAGAAAAAAAAGTTTATACAAATGTCTGGAAAAAGTTTCTTAAATTTAAATGCTGAACTTGGAGTTTGTACAAAAATGAGAACAAAATGTTTAGATATTTGTAGCTACATTAAATCATACTATGATCCTTAAAAATTTTAAATATACAAGGTGTGCCCCATACACACCACTGTAAGTTAGAGAGCTCTAGCTGATAGTGTCTAGTTTGGTCCGTCGGCAATTGTTCTTCCGTGGCATGCGAAGGTACATGTCGCACAGCACACTTTGTTTATTTTTTTTTCACAAAAAAAATTTTTTGTTACAAAACTGCTTTAGCTTTTTTTCTGCTGGTGTTTTTATGGCTTGCGGCACACATAAAATGCGTTCCCCGTCTCATGACAGCCTAGAAAGCTATAACGACATTCTCCAACGAGCACCTGTCGCTATTCTGCGCCTCGAAAATAAAACGTTGCTGTAGGAGCTCAGATCAAATGATACAACATCGTCATGTCCTCACTGCTGTGGTCATCCAAAAAACAAAGCAGTGAAATCGTGCAACAGATGTTGTATTTGTAGCGGTCCCTAATGTCAGCAGGACGCCACGTTTGACAGGTGCCACTGTTGCACAGAGGTTTATTTCCAATAGCTCATCAGCTTGGAGGAAAGCTTAAAAAGAAACCGAAACCCAAGCTGTAATCCTTCAGCTACCTGGAGATGGAGCGTCGTGTTCCTGCGCGCCGAATTCAAATTGTGGCGGTACGTGAAATACATTGATTGCGTGTCATCGACGGCCAATGGACGTGGTGTGGAAGGAGTTCCTTATTGAGCGACGCTTCCAGGCGTTTGAAACACTGACGTCTCTCGTGGACACATCCGGAGACTTCATCAGACAGCGAACCCTGAAGGAAGTGTGGCCGAAGCTGGCAGCGTTCTTGGTCAGTCAGCACTCTGTCAGGTTTGTAGCTTCCACGTTCACCCCAGTTTCACAGTGGTAGAACCAAAACTTCGAGCATGGGGTCGCCGAGTGCTACACTTACGGTAAGCCCTGGCAAACCTGGATTCCACTTTTATTTGGGGCTTGCAGTCTGCGGGTAATCTCAGACTACTCGACGTGACACGCGGCGAAAAATTGCTCCACTCATAGCCTAATGGATGTGACTTGTGTACGAAGAAATTTAGATGAAACTTACAAAGTACAGTGAGCTCCGGTTAAGATGAAAGTGAAGAGACATGGAAAATTTGTTCAGCTTATTGGATGTTCGGCTGTAAAGACACTGGTATGCTGCAGAAATGCTAATGAACTGAGACACATGAGTGGCCGTTAGCGTTAAAGGCCGACATACATTTTGCACTTTCCACTCTTGCCCGCCCCCTCCTTTCCTAGATCCTCCCCACTTTTTTACCTTGCCCCAACTTGGCTCCCCTTGCTGCTTAGGAGAGGGGAGCGATAAAAAGATTATCTTCCCCGCAGAAAACCGAGGTTGTATGTTGGCATTTAAGCAAACGTTTTTATTACGTTGTATCTATGGGAAACCAACCAAAAGTTCCCAATTCGTTTGGCACATCCAAGAAGTCTGGTCAGGCGAGTTCGGCTTAACGGGAGTCTACTGTATTTTTTAGATGCGAATCGAAGCGAGAGCGAGATTCAGAAACTGGCAGGTTTACTACACTTGGCGTCAACTATTTTGTACTACATTGTTGAGGCTAGCATGGCTTCCCCACTGCTGCAGCCCCATATCGCTGCAAGAGCACTTGGCTTCGACTTGAGTCTCGTTCGCATGCACTTGCACAACTGGCTTTGACAGAGTTGGAGCACTGCGGAGGCTACGCCAGCTTTGGAAATGTAGCACAAGATAGTCGACGCCAAGTATAGGTACTCCCGCCGTGTGAGCATTTGCACTGCCAAAACAGGTTCCACAGCTCTGAGCTCGCAACTGCAATGTAGGACAGAGTTTAAGGCTACTCAGACGCTCTGTTCTCAAAGCAAAAGCGACTCAGATCATGACGTTTTGATTTAGAAGCAGGTGGGAATCGTGTGCGACAGCAAATCTCCTTGCAAGTCCTCGTGATTAAGGCTGTGGTCCCATGGCAGTCATCTTAAATGGCTTCAAAACAGTTTCTTATTTATCAAAATATATTTTTTTAAATTTACAAAAGAGAAAATATGCTGGCAAGTCGATGAATTAACCCCGTAATTGAAAACCCGAGACTGGGAATAGATAAAAGGAAGACAAGGACACGTACCGTCTTAATACACAGCTACTGATTTTATTTTGCGTCATCACAAATGTACATTCGCCCACCCCTCCAAAGGTTACCACCCTCCTTGCGACAAGATAACAATGAACACAAGAAACAACATCCACTGCCACGGGATGATCCGAATCCACAAGCATGGCTAACAAAGGAGTGGTCAGTGCAGCAAGGGTTCATTCCTTTGTTGGCCACGCTTGTGGGTTGGGTATGTGACATAAAACTATCAGACTCTTAACTGTAATATTGGAGGAGAAAATGAACAAACCCATGGAAATATTTTTTTAATTGTCTAATTAAATAATCAAGCTATGACGAACATATTTTACCTTCAAATTATCAGAAAGAAAAACAACATTTGCTAGCAGGGGCACTTTTGAATATTTGTTTTACATTTATTTGACTAGGTTAAAAACCATTTCGTAGCCGTTCAGTTTGGCTGCCGTGGGACCAGAGCCTAACTTGCTCTTTTTTTATCTGTGCAAAAACACTACTGTTCTGCACATGAAATCATTTGGCTTTATAAAAAGAAATGGGGTGTTCGGAAACCAGTAGCCTTAAGGTTGGTTCACGAGTGCTTACGATGTGATGCTACCATGGGTTGCTTGGCTACCAATGTCCACGCAACACGTCGTAATGAAACTCAAATAGTACTCAGAAGCACGAATGTCTGAACCAGCTGTTACTTTCCACACCGTTTGATGTTTACTTTAACAAATGTTGGCAACACCCCATTTTATAAATTGGGGCACCATTATATGGGAGATGCTAGCACAACTGCATAGGTACAAAAGGTATGATACATCACTGGCACTTGTTGGCCAATGAAATGTCCTGCAAGCCTAGCTTCCATTTTTCCAGTACTCCCATTAGAAACAAAACAAGTGACTTACGGTTGTTGCCTCCAACCGTTAGTGATGCAACTCTTCCATTTCCTCACCAATGAACAGAAACTTATTGTTTACATCTTTATACCATACTCTCTTGCAGTCGGAACAAAGGAAAAGCGTACGAGATCACAGCAGCATTCAAATATCAGCTGGTACTATTACGTGGCCTGGGCCCTCTTTCACGCAAGGTTTGAAGGAAGATTTTTCGTGACTTGTAGTTTTACAACTGTCATAACTTTGAAGGTGCTGCCAAGAGCATAAGAAAGCATTTCCAACCATATGGGCGTCACATTTTGTCAAACTTTTACAGCTCAAGATCGATGAAAAGGACATTGCACTGCTCGCATCTGTCGTCGTGCCTTACATGGACCTGTCCCAACCAAAGGAATTGCAGTCGGTGGGTAACACAAAATCCTTCGTCCGCGCATTTCTTGTTGTTTTTTTTTGTTTTTTTTTTGGGGGGGGGGGGGGGGCACTGATGTGAAATAGACGGTGTCCAATTATTAGATATTCCATTCCTTTCAGGCTGCTGTCGGCTGCACAGAAGAGCTTGCCAGATGCAGTCCTGACAGCGTCTGGTTTTTCCTCATGAAGACATACTGCAGCTGCCAGCATTCCTGGTCACCGTCGCCAGTGCTCCGCCCAGTTCCTTTCTCCCAAGTCCTAAATCTATCAAATAAGAATGTCTCGCATGTTTTGAACTACTTGACAAGTTCATAGTAGTGTTATTTCTACATAAGTGTGTAAATAAAAGGGTGCATTGGTGTTGTACCCAATGTGGGTCCAGTGCTGCATCACTTTATTGAGATCCAAACCGGAAGCAAGACCGCAAATGGTCGCAACGCTGGGCGGGGGCTACAAGAACCGGACGATGCACTGGCGTGTCTCTTATATCGCGCTATGCAGTCGTGTGCCCCAAGGTGCGGCGCTGGGCCACTATCTTATCACTAGGGCCCTGCATGCATAACAGTTTGATCATCCACATCCGCAGACTTTGCATCCGCATCCGAACCGCATCTGCAATGTTCTTAAATAATTGTATCCGATCTGCATCAGCCGAATTTCTATCCGCATCCGACCCTCAATCTGCGCATTCATTTTACATCATAAAATCGAGCATCAATAAAAATTTTAAAAAAGCATCTGGGTGGTATTCTACAAGCCATCTGTTTACCTTTGTACATAGAGCTCTTCGTGTCAGAATTTGGTGAAAGTAATTTTATCATATTTATATAATAAGCGATCATCCTTTCAGAGACACTTCGCATCACTGGAAAGATGATTGCAGTTATGACATTGTTTTGGTAGTCCATGACACTGCTACTCTGTCTAGACAAAAATGTTTTTTGTCTGGACAGAGTAGCAGTCAAAGTAACAGTTTAACAAAGTAACAGACAGAGTAACAGTTTTTTTTTTTTTTGTAAAACTAACTTTAAGCAGACACATATCTTATAAACATGAAAATTAACAAAGGACAGACTACTAACACTGTGTCATTTTGTTTAGGCCAAACAATAAAAAAAGTGGCAGAGGAAAGGCGCTCGCTGACCGCAGCAAAGTATTTGTGTATATATGTGTTAAGGTGCGAGTACATCACTGGGAAAAAAATTACAGAATGACATTTAAGACTGCTTACGTGTAGGAAGGCAAAAGCATTATTGTCTTGCAGGAGAAATGTTTTCGAGTAATGTTTTTACACGTTTAGGACGATGTCCTAGAAATCGACGCCAGGTACAGCGTCTAGGATGACCTCTAGGACAACATTGAGGACGACGCCGAGGACCTCGGGGATGACGTCTAGATCGACTTCTTGGACGACCTTAAGGACGACCTCTAAAGGCCCGTTCACACTCTTGCAACCGAGTACGACCGAGAGAGACAAGGCCTGTTGAAACCTCTTAAAATTTCTTAGGACGAGGGAACACACTGGCATTCTGGCGCCATCTATGCGGTGACCCTGGAACTGCATTTCACAAGAGCGAAGGTTTTGCGGGATTTCCGAGGTCAAACGTGCGTAATACCTATAGGGCTCGTTTATAACGTTGACAAAAGTTTTTCGAGCCAAGAAAGAAAGGACAATGCGCTAGAGAAATAGAAAATGTGCCAGATCGCCAAGTTTACACTGCTAGTGTGCCAGTGTGTCCTCTCATTGTAAGAGGTTTCAAGGCACCTAGTTCTAAGAGGTCACAAGAGTGTGAACGGGCCTTAAGACGACGTCAAAAACAATGTCTAGGACGACCTTAAGGACGACGCCTAGAGGACGACGTTCAGGACAACGTCGAGAACGATGCCTAGAGGGCAACCTCAAAGACAGCAGCTAGAGGATGACGTCTAGGACGACCTCAAGGACGGCGTCGTCCTTGAGCATATGATTGAGCAGCGCGTGCTTGATGACATTTTGATGGTCATCGTTCAGGCACAATGACGCCGCTTTTTCGTGCAATAGGACAAGTAAGGCTCGCCTCAATATATCACAATATTCAATAATGCCAACACCTATCGGTTTTAGTTTTAAACACAAAACCTCAACTGCATGCACACAGACGCAACGTTTTACTTGTCAAGGTGTCGGGAGCAGCAGCTGGTCAGGATGTAGCGGTGGAGCTGCTGTCAACACCAAGATGCATCATCCGCTCGCTTCCGCTGCTATTCGGGTGCTTTGTTGCTCCGCAAATGAGTATCACATGCAATATGCGCTTTTTAAAATTTGTTTGAAAGTTAAACTATGCTGATTTTGGACATCTGGCTAACGTAATACAAGAATAAACCTGGTGATGCTTTTGTTGTCGTCATCGTCGGGAACGGCGAAGAGAGAGGCTTTCTTGTCTTTTTCTCGCAGAAACATACCCCGTGGTGCATCCGGGAACAAAGCAGTGTGTTTGTCCGTTTTGCCATCGCGGTAGTCTGGACACATGGCACAATCTTTACGAGAAGAGCACCACAAACGAGCACTTCTAGTGACGCGAACGAGCCTTTCCTGGCGTGGCGTCTGCAATTGGCATCTCTGTCTATGAGCATGCCACCCATCGTCGTCATGATACACTAGCGTGCCGCCGCACACGGAGCAAGCGGCGAGATTGTGACACCTTCCTTTCTAGCCACCATGTCGAGGTTGTTGTGTAGAAAAAGTCTCTCTCCGTTGGTGCACTTGATGCTGGGATGGCATGCACGACCTGCGCTACAAGAATGAGGTGCGGAGACTCTAGACTTGCACAAGTTTCACAACTCCAGAGAATCCTCAATCTACTTGTAGGCGAAGAAGCCATTGGCAGGCTTCTTCTACTTTATTGTGGCTTGTATGTTTTGGGTTAGCTTTGACCAAAGAATGTCTTCTGCTTGTTCCTTGCCAAACAAGAACAAGGTTTTTCGGGATGGCTTATGCTCCTGCAGACCTGCCAACCCTACAGTGCTGAAAATACTACAGGGGATGGCAAAAAACACTACAATTATGTGAAGAAATACAAAAACTGTTTTATTCTTCAAAAACTTGGGAAAAATGCCTCAACTAGGGCACAAACACGTCATACATTGCACGAAATGTCTTATTCTTTAGAAGTAAAAGGTTGGGCCAACACTGAGGAAGTTGCAGCTTTTGCTTTTCTTAGGGAGTCCTTGTCGAACACTTGTTCATGGCACTTCCCGGGCTGGCTGCATCTCACAACTAACAACTGTTCAAGAGTCTTTTTTGACACGGAGGAGCGGAACTGCGTTTGTGCCTTCTTCACTTTGCTGAAAACTCTTTTGCACTCTGCGTTGCTATGCGGGACTGTCAGGATTCCCAACATCACTTTCGAAAACTTGGCATAGTTAAAAGTGCCATCCATGTCTTGAAGATCAGAGATTGCACCCCATTGTTCATCAATCCGCTTCTGCATAGTTATTTGAGCAGGAAGATCTTCCACCTGTAGGCGGCTGAACTGAGCCTGAACCTCATCCAGGGCAGACTCCATACTTTGCTCATCTGCAACTGTCAAGAGAACTGGGAAGCGGTCGATGAAGTACTTGACATCAGCAAACCTGGCTTGTTCAATGGTGGAAAGTCTGGCCACCTCCGCACTTTTCAAAATCTCTGTGCATGCCAACGTTGGTGCATGCCTACCTTCTTGACTTGTAACCGACTGTAGTGTGAACAACACGCATCACTTAGTTCTTATGGCGAGAACCTGTCCAGTGGACCTCGGACCTCGCTGCCAATTAGAGTACCGGCGCTGTACTTGCAATTGGCACGCAGATACAGATCTCGCATTTGTCAACACAAGTTTGTGTAGGCTTGGTTTTCGTGCTTGAAAAAATACTTTTTGATAAGAATGGAAAAGTTCAAAATGTAGCCATCAGCACAATTGTTACCTGCGTCACCACCTGTCAAGTGCCAGACTTCTGTGCCGTACATATTAATTCGGCGGAGTCACGTATATCCTTGATGTTCGGTAGCTTTTGCTTAGCATTTGAGAAAATTCTGTAGTAACTCCTCAAGAAGGTAGGGCAAGGGAAAGGAAGGCTGGGGAGGGAGGAGCAGACGGAATGCTGGAGAAGAGAGGGGGAACCTCCTCCTCTCTCCAGCTTTCTGTCTGCTTCCTCCTGCCCAACATACCGTTCCCTCGCCCTACGTTCTTGAGTTGCAACGGACTATAATATACTTGTTAAGAGCAACCACCTTGAGTGCTATTTTGGCGACAGGAATACCTTCTCAAACCTGCAAGTTATATAACCAGAACTTGTTTTGTTGAGTTGCTACATATTGGACACAGCTGCACAGACCACATTCGTGTAGCTGCATATCCTATGTGCAGATGTGTATTGAGTTATAAGTACTCTTGACTTGCAAATAATTTTTTTTATAGGTAGGCATATGTTTGTACCTCAAATACATCCTTTTAACTCAACACCTAGGTACAAATGCAACATGCTGGAGCGCTAATGTTCAGTCTCTTATCTGCCGAGTCAATGAAAGTAGCCGAAATGTCACAATGCAGTGCCCTCTTACTCTGTTGATGTGAAATTTTAAGTCCCGAGGTCTTTTTACATTTGACAATTTGAAGTCTGAGAAATGGTAAACTGCCATTCCCAGTTTTCTGGAGCACAGGAAAGGATCGGCAACTTTTCGCTTCAAAGTGGAGACTGAATGAGCCGGAAGAAACGGAGAGCAGGGCGGGGGAACCAGTCCATAGAAATGATATAAAGGAACTGTCACATACCTAAAGTGGTATGCAAAGATGTTCTTTTGAATCAGGAACAGTTAACATAAGATCACTCGAGCCCAGTGTTAAAAATTTTTGAGTGTTCAATATTGCTTGCCAAGATTGAGTCGCAGAACATTTTGGAGGTGCTAATCTTTCATTCACAAGATTCACGTTTGACTTCACGTTGTTCATCTTATGAAAGTACATTCACAGATACATACGTGCCGTAGCAAACACTTCGACCAGGGATGCTACGGAATTGCATAGATTTGAAAACAATTCAGGGAAGAAGTCGTTCGCTGCAAATACATCCTTCAACTTAGCCTTTTTGGGGATCAGCGAACTCAATCCGGCAAATCTCCCAGTTTGGTTGCATGCAGGGATGCAACCAAACTCTTGTCCTGTGTGTGTGCATATATATATATATATATTTTTATTTTTTTTTGGGGGGGGGGGGGGAGGGGGTGCAATTTCTAATGGTGTACTTTGCGGGCTGTATCCGGCCTGCAGGCATAGGTGGCCGACCGCTCCCCTAGGACAATAATGTGTATGATATACCACTCGATTCCTAATGAGTGAATGGTTGCTGCCATGACACAGTGGGGGCTGCGCTTTTTGCAACTTTTTTTTAGAAACCATCGCACATATGCAGTTAAAAAAACATCAGAAATGCAGTCACGAAGCTCCAAGAACAACACCAAGGGTGCTGTGAAAAGCAAAATTCTTGTTTTATGCGCCGCCTGTCAACTCGCACAAGCCTGCATTAGATTATTTCAGATTTTTATCACTCTAGGCTAGGATTTCGGACTGGGCTATACAGTTGGCAACAAGGCGAGTGCGGCAGGGAGGAGCTCGAGCAGTCGTCCCACCTGCCTGCGAAGCATCGACTTCGACAATGCTTTGGAGTCCTATGCACGACAGAAGGCATTCGAAAGACGTTCTACCGTCGTGATAATTTTACTCGCTTGAGAAGCTACTCCCTTGAAAAAGCCCATTAGTGTCCACCTGTATTTAGAAATGAGCTTGTACCCACTCCCAAGTGCAAATAATTATCTTTGGGACTGACCAGCCTCGAGGGATTCGTCTATGCAGACAATTTCTAATTAGGAAGTTTAAACCATCACTCTGTACTGCACAAGCTATAGACCACTTTAAAACAGCTCTCTGCATTCCCTGTATACCACATGTAGGTCCCTGTGGTCCAACAAAATTAACCTTAAACATTTGTTTCAAATGCCTGCATGGCTGGCTAGAATTGAGAATCATTCCACTAATCTGTCGAGCCCAATTTGGGGCATTTACATGCCAAATTAACGGAGGTCACCTGACACGCCCCAGCATCTACCACTTGGGAATATCGACGTCCCACCAAAATCGGTTACATGGCACCTTGGCCGCCATTCAAACCCAACACCCGGGAATCTGTAGGCCGGCGATCTTCCTCCGATTCAACCATCTCCTTCTGTTCGTTAGTGTGCAGGGCTAAATGCACTACTAGAAGAGATGGAAACTGCAGCTACATGGTCAGACCCTTAAGTACCTATGGCATCAAGAATCTGAAAGGCATGCAAAACGGTGCTCCAAGCTTAGCCGGGACACAATACTATGAAGTGCAACTCAAAAAATGAAATAGTGAAATACAAATTTATTACGCCAAGAGACTTGCAGAGTAGCCTGATACCAATGTTCAAACAGCCTTAGAGAGAACTACCCAAATTGAAACAAAATGAAAACCAGGGAGTCAACGCGAAACCACAATTACCGGTGAGGGAAGCACCGAGGGAACAAAAGAGGAGTATACATTTATAAAAATTTAATTCCAAGATAAAACATCCAACCTGACATTTCTCCAACAAAAGTGGAAATCATGACACAGTAGCTTGTTGCACCAAAAGTTGAGGATAAAAAAAAAAAAAAAATCTCTGCTGAAGTTATAGCACTTTATTATATTTTTGTTATTAAAGCCTCTGTCAGTCTCCCGTTCAATTTGTTGTCCTAAGAAGGCACAGAAAAAGCCCTCAAGCAGTCGCCCCATCCTTCCCCTCAAAAATACACGTCTCCCTTAAACCCCCCAAAAAACGTTTATACAGAAAGTAAAAAACAAAATGTGCAGCCTCACACCTTTACCAGACAAAATACAACGAAACTTTTCACAAATCTGGGGTGGTTACAGGCAATACATTTTTTTCTTGGCCAGTACATAGAATTACAGTACTTTTTTTAATATATAAAAAAAGAAAACTCTGCAAATAACAAAAAAAAAAAAAGCAAAAAACGGAACCAGAACAAGCACGCCGGTGACCATGATTTTCCAGCTGGGGTGTGCATGGTCAGACGTCCTGTGTTTTTTGTCTTCCCGCCTTGCTCCCCCTCCATCGCAGGTGTTGGTTTCCTCAGTTTCCTCTTGGAGCAGCGTGTTGTCAGGGGGGAGGTGACAGTCAACCACTCCTCCCTTTCTTGTCTGTCCCTCCTAGTTGGCGTTCAATTGTGAGTGATGATGCACTCCATGCCCACAGCCATGGGCGTCCGCGGAACTTTTTCCAGGGGGGTGCACACTTATACCCCCCCCCCCCCCCCCCCCCCGGGGGGGGGGGGGGGGGATGTTGGCGATGTTGGCTATTTTCAGCACATTTCCACTTTACTCTCTACCTGCTTTCACGGCTGCGCCCTGGATTTGGGGCTACAAACCACTGATCTCTGTGACAATTGCTAAATCGCGCTTCCCGCTCCCGCGTGTGAAGCCACCGGACGGCCATCTTGCATGTCGAAACATCGCGTTTTTGGAGCGTTGCGGAGGCTAGCGGCAGCGTGCTGAAGACACATTTTCTACTCCTTCGTCATCATTTGCCGAAGAAGTTCTTTAAAACCATCTGTAAGCCGTGATACTTGCCATTGAGAACACGTGGAAATTTTTACGGAAGTGCAATGTCTCAGAAAGAAGGCACAAGGCGTCGAAAGCAAGTTTCGCCGGTCTCGCGACAAAATCAAAACTTCCTTGCACTTTTTTTTTTTTTTTTTGCCTTTTAAATTTGCCGTTTTCTCCATAGCCATTTTCAATTTCCAGATACTAAATAGCATGTTGGGAACAGTAGATCCATAGTATTCAGAAAATGTAGTTAGTTGGTTTGTGTTGCTAAAAAAACCGCCAGAGTCCCTTTAACTGGTGTGGGTGCAGCACCCCCCCCCCCCTCTGCACCCCCGTCGAAATTCCAAGGGGGGGGGGGCAACTGCCCCCCCTTGCACCCCTCTGCGGACGCCCATGCCCACAGCACTCATCACCGTCACCTGACGCAAAGACGGGGCAAAAAACCAGACTTGTCAGTCGGACAGACTGGCGTGCACGGCCCAATTACCGCTTCGAAGATCCTAATGACCCCGCCGGTGCTACCCACTCTGCGTGTGCCACGACCAATTCCACACTCGAGCACTATCCTGGTGCACGCACAATGCTACAAAAACGAGCTACAGGTCGGCAGAGCGAATGCTGGAGAGGAGGCCACCCCTCCGGCATTCGCTCTGCTGGCGTGGAAAGAGGTGGCAGCTTCCCCAAACTTTTAAAGAGGCACTCAAGTTCATTTTGTAGAAGCTTGTGTTTGATGGAATATTGTTTGTGGGGCTTTAGTCCATAAAAATGACCAAATTTAGAAACTCGCAGCAATGTGGAGCGTAAGTTTGTCTGCCTTCTTTTGCAGGAGTTGACGCCGAGCTCCGATTGGCTCCGATCGAAGGATAGCGGGTAGACCTCAATGCAGGCCGCCTTGAGGCCTACCCACTACCCTTCAATCGGAGCCAATCGGAGCTCGGTGTTCTGACGTCGCCACAACCCCTGCAGAAGAAGCAGACAAACTTGCACTCCGCATAGAAATGCACGGGCACTAATTTCGACCAAAGATTTGACCAACAAAAATATTTAACTGCGTGGAGATTTCATATGTCACTATTATTGCTCTTTCTGGGTGATTTGTGCAAGATATCTTGAGAGAACATCAAAGCTTTGGGTGTAGGAGACCTCATACAGCAACTATTGTTTGAAAATGCCGTCCAACAACGCCTCCTGGTGTCCGCTCCAAGGTGCAGAGGAAGAGGGACATGTCACCATCTTCGATTAGACTTGAATAGGGAAATCAGCAACCCACGAGAGCAATTTCGTTTTTTTTTTTTTTTAAGATGTTTAGAGCCTGTAAACAGGGCTATCACCATAAATAGACAACCCCAGAATCCACTCGAGTGCCCCTTCAACCCGTCGCCGTCTACAGTCCCAAGGATGGCTGTCCATTCCAAGGATGGCTGTTTACAACCATGTTGATTTAACCTGAGACTGGGGTAGAGAAGAAACATCAAAACGTAGAAGGGACAGAAAAATAGACAGGACGACGTCTCAAACTAAGCTAACTCGTTTATTTAGTCCACCTCCTTATATAGTCTCAATCTCAAGGTCACCTCCACCAACACACACAAAAAAAAAGGATGAAGTCTATACAGTTCAAGCGTCACAGTCTCCATCACACAATGTAAAGGTTGTCAACGTTCTTGCATTGCACAATTCGTCGAATTTCGTGCAATAACGAAGCTCAGAATAAAATTCAAGTGTGCTGTGAATGTGGGATGCACACTGGTTTCTACCTGTTTAGCAACTTAGTTTCATAAAAAATAAAAATAAAAAAAAACGAGTTTATTAAATTTTTTGTTTACAAGTGGTTTTTAGAGCACCGGGAAGGCACCCATGTTACAATAGCTGCCCACCCATAATCAGTCTTGGGTAAGTTACTTTTAAAAAGTGATTTGTTACAGTTACTTAAAAAAAGTAGCAAAGTTACCATTACAGTTACTGCAACAAAATAGTAACTCGTTAAAGTTGGTTACTTTTTAAAAGTAACGACATTACTTTTCAGTTACTTTTCTATAACACGAAAAATTTAGAAAAAACTAGAAAATACCCCTTAGAAAATCTTATTGCATAAAATTAAAAAGTATGCTTTTTACTTCATATTGTAACTTAGCAGAAGTTGCTTCTTGAAATTAGTGTCTGAAAGTTTCCCTCGTTTGATCGCAAACAGGTCCCTGCCCTTGCTGAACAGACCCTGCACAACCAGAGCAACGAGCGAACTCTGCGCAAACAGCAGTAAATTTTGCCTCGACTGTTGACACCACGCCGGAGTAGTGGCGCAAATCAAAATACTAAACATTCGCAGTGCCCTCCGTGTGTATTGTTGTTTCACGGTTGATTCACCGGATTAAAAAGCGTTTGCGCAAGAAAAAAGAATAACCGCAACATAGATAGTGCTTCAAGATACTAAGATGTAAGTGTTCAGTCACAAAGTACAAGCGCGTACGTAAAGATTAGATAACTAGATTTTTTTTCATTATATCTACACGTGGCTATATTCAGGTTGTGAGTCGCGAGAAAGAACGCATAGACCCGTTGCTCCCGGGCAGGGGGCGCGAGCGCGTCCGCAAGACGCGACCATGTTATGATGGCAGCACCACGCAGGCGGCGCTTTAAAGGGGCACTGACACACCAAAATCATATTTTTTTTTATTATCCGAAACGATTGAAAACGATGCCGGGACATTACCCTCAAAATTTGAAACTTTAAAATTCAGTATTTGTGAATTAAAAAAACAATTTCCAAATGCCGAATTTGAAGTTCCCGCGCGGTCCGCGCCAGTGCAGTGAGTCACATTTTGCGGTCTCCTGCGACTCGACTTTCTTTCGGACATCCGCCGTTGTCACGGCGACCCCGACCGAGGAGGAGGTGAGGGATAGAAAGGCGCCGGCGGGAAAAAACCGGTCTTTCTCCGACTCGCCAACGGGCGCTGCCAAGTTTTCCGAGGGAGGGTACAAATCTAGGAAGCAACATCGCACCGAACTCTGATTTCTGGTATTTCAAAAAGAGGGGCCGTAGTGCGTTCGCAATTGCGTTAAAAAACATGTTTTATGATGGCTGTTATTAAATGTTATAGAAATGGCACCTACAAAGCTTCTAAATTTCCTGATTTTTGACGTCACCGATCAAAAGAAGCGAGGAGGTGACCGCGGGAAATACAAATGCCAAAACTAAAAAGGCGCGCGCGCTCGCGGGAAAATTTTTTTTTCGCGATGCGGTTTTTTTTGCGTGTCTATGACTACAAGTTGCATCGTTTTAGACAATAAAAAAAAATACGACCTTTGGGTTGTCAGTGCCCCTTTAACGTTCGATTTCGCACGTGCCGCGTTCGAATGCAAGCATCTGTCAGCATCTGTTACCGCGCCGATACA